>CAJHNH020000785.1:0-232408 GCA_905116865.2 Candidula unifasciata
GGGAGTTCTCTCCTTGGCCGCACTGGAAACAGTGAACGGAAAAGTCCACGAAACAAATGACATACTTACCTATCATCATACGGTTGCGTGTAGGGTTGCGTACGGTTGCGTTTAGGGTTGTGTAGTCATCAAACGGTTGCGTGGTCATCATACGGTTGCGTGAAGGGTTGCGTAGTCATCATACGGTTGCGTGAAAGGTTGCGTAGTCATCATACTGTTAGGGGTAGGGTTAGATGTGAAAATTTTGACGTTGGAGTTCCAAATACTGGCCGCCAATCTGATGCTTGTGGGAGTGGCGCCACTGAAATTCTGCCAAATATGACGCCAATAGCGCGCAGCTGGTGCCCAATCGTTGGCGAATTGTCTGTTTGACTAGCATCCACAGGCCTTCGATTGTTTGTGTGTGTATGTGACTGTGCGCGACGTCGACGAAGTTGGTCTGGTGGACTACTACCTCGTGCAGATAGACGCCATGCCTTAAGTTTGCGACGTTGCTGTAGCCTCGCCAAGCGTCAATTTTCACATCTAACCCTACCCCTAAACCTATCCCTAACCCTAACCCAAACCCTACGCAACCCTACACGCAACCGTATGATGATAGGGTAACCCTACACGCAACCGTATGATGACTACGCAACCCTTCACGCAACCGTATGATGACTACGCAACCCTACACGCAACCCTACACGCAACCATATGATGATAGCTAAGTATGTCATTTGATTCGTGGACTTTTCCGCTCACTGTTTCCAGTGTGGCCAGGGGAGAGAACTCCCACTAAACCGAACTAAGCCGTCCAGCCCTCGTCCGGTATTGAAAGGAGAGCGGAAAAAGTCACGAAACAAATGACATACTTACCTATCATCATCCGGGTGCGTGTAGGGTTGCGTAGGGTGTCTATCATTGTCCTACGGTTGCGTGTAGGGCTGCTTATTGTGTGTAGGGTTGGTTGTTTGCGTAAGATAGATGAGGGGTAGGGTTTAGGGGTTAGGGTTTGTGGGAGTGGCGCCACTGAAAACTCTGCCAAATATGACGCTGTAGTTACCTTTAATCGCGCACAGTCGTATGCACGCGCAAACAGTCGACGGACGGTGGATGCTACTGACACGGACAATTCGCCAGCGACTGGGCACCAGCCGCCCGCTATTGGCGTCATATTTGACAGAGTTTCAGTGGCGCCACTCCCACAAACGTCAGATTGTCGGCCACTATTTCGACCTCCTACGTGAAAATTGTCAAATCGAACCATACCCATAAACCCTAACTCTAAACCCTAACCCATAAACCAACCTACACGCAATAAGCAGCCCTACACGCACCCGTAGGACGATGATAGACACCCTACGCAACCCTACACGCAACCGGATGATGATAGGTAAGTATGCCATTTGATTCGTGACTTTTTCCGCGACTTGTTTTGAGTTGTTTTGAGTGCGGCCACGGGACTTAACTCCCACTAAGCCCCGCTAAGCCGGCCGAAGCAGAAAAGGTTACCGGCTAAATTTGACAGTAGAGCCAAAAATTGCATTACCACCCCTAGGGCCTCTGATACTGCCCCCCCCCCCCTCCCCCGGGACTCAAAGAGTTAAGAAGGTTAAAGAAGTAATCCGCTTGGTTTATAACAAATCATAATTCATATTGTTCAACCTCTACTCTACATGATAAGTTATTACCGGTGCTCACATAGAAGACTGGAATTTAGTTTTAAATAATTTTTAGTAATATAATAATCACACTGATAATAACACTAACACTACTAGTACTAACAGTAACAGATAAACAAAAATAACAGTCACTAACCTGTCTATTCAATAGTCGTATTCTAAGGGCAATAAATAAAATACAAATAATTTAAATTAAATTGGACAGACCTTTATGCAGACTTCTTGATCAGTTTTTTTATTTGATAAAACATAATTAATACTGTCTGTTGAATAGCGAATTTTATTTTAGGCTAAATTTGTAATCCAATCTTTCTGCGAAGATTTTAACTAATCCAGTTAACCGTGCCATATTTGTAGTTACAGTCAATGTGAAAAAGAGCACTCCAGAAAATCTATATTTTCAATATAGTTGTCTCCCCACTTTTCGTAGAAACCGCTAAAATAATGGCCCGCTCTTTGCATACTGCTCCACCCAGTATTGCCACTTTAGATGTTTTACATCCAGATTTATACGTTTTTCTAGATGCTTTTCAATTGAGTTAGATATTTTATAGATTTTTTTTTCTTTCGTTGTCAGTTTAATAATCTATCTATCTATTGTCTTCTTCACTTTTACCGGGTTGCAGCCCAGTGTCGTGGTTTAAAATATTTGTTTTGTGCCTCTCGTGTGATTTGAGTGACAGTTTTCTGGATCTTCTGGCTACTCCATCTATCCATTTTTTCCTGGGTATTCCCCTGACCTTTCTTCCCGTTGTTCTACTGTAAAAGGCCTTATAGGCAATCTGATTCGGTTGCATTCTTACTAAATGGCCAAACCACTTCATTCTCCGTCTTTCAATATGTTTCAAGCATTCTCTTGTTCCAACTTTGTCTCTAATGCTGACGTTTGTGACTCTGTCTCTTCGTATATTGTTGGTGACTTTTCGGAGACATCGCATTTCACACGTAGTTATTTTTTGCATATGTGATTTGTTCATTGTCCACGTTTGGCACTGATAACATAACGTAGGGATAAAACTGCTGTTGATCATCCGTTGTTTGGCTGGTAACGAGATTTTTTGGATGACGAAGAAGTGGGGCCAGTTGGTAGTTGACTGCATTGGCTTTTTGAACTCTATCCTGTATCTCTTTATCGAGTTTTCCATCTTCTGTAAATATGCATCCTAAGTACTTGAATTCCTGAACTTATTCTAATTGTATGTCATTGATCTTTATGTTTACATTACTGTGTTTCTTTCCTATGGTCATTACTTCAGTTTTTGGGGTGTTTATTTTCATGTCAAATTGTGTACAGTTAGTGAGTAATGAATCAACATGTTGTTGTAGTTTTTGTTCTTCTTCTTGTAACAAACATTGGTCATCTGCAAAGAGTAGTTCATTTACAATATCTGTGTTTTGGTTTGACTCCTGTGCAATTTTATCCATATATGTGATGAAGAGTAGGTGTGATAGGACACATCCTTGTCGTACTCCTGATGAAATGAGGAACCAGTCTGTCATACCTTCCGTTGTTATTACGGCGCTCTCTGGCTATTTTGATAGAGAGCCATTATGTTTCCCAATAATTGACCCGGTACACCATATTCTTCAAGAATATTCCATAGTTTATTTCTGTTAACCCTGTCAAAAGCAGTTTAATAATTACTGTGTAAAATATTTACTACATTTTTTTTTTTCAACAATTGTGATTACTTAAACTTTAAACTCTCACTGGGGTCAAAGCTCAAATATCTGGCACCACAACATCTATCTTAAGAATGGAGGTGGAGGCGGTCACTGCAGCTTTCCGCTGGCTAGAGAACACGACACACACACACATCGTGATGGTAACTGATTCAGAAAGCATGTTGAGGAAGATCAGAACAGGAATGCTTCGTGCAGAGTGGCATGCCTCGCTGCGGAGGACACGTGTGAGGAGTATTGTCTGGATTTTTTCACCGGGTCACGCCGGTGTGTTGGGAAATGAACAGGCGGACAGACTGGCTGGCTCTGCACAACGTGGTGGTACTGCTACATGATAGGGCAGACGTGGTTAGTGCCTTGTGGGAGAGCGTGTACTGGCTCTTGCCAGAGGCCGCAATATAGCCTGGCCATAAATATGGCCTAAAGGCTGAACACGGTTTCTGGGACCTCTCCACGGTGATCCTAACCCACATGGTGGCACAGTGTTTCATCGGGTGTTTATCGCTTGTATGATGTCATGGTGGGGTAGAAAGTCAGTCAGTCAGTCATACTAACTTTGTTTCAACCGTATCCTCACTGTGCTGACTTTGTATTTCTTTTTCATGTGATTGAAAAACAGGTCGGACTGACCGAGCGACGCTATGCTGGCTCGTGTTCGCAATAATGGTACGTTTCATTTGTTTAGGTGGTGTTAGATGTGTTTCCCACTGTGCACCCTCGCTAGGAGATAGTTTGGTGGCAGGTCACTATGACTGATTTGTTGGTCTGGTGGCATATCGAAGCTTAACGTACATGTTTATTATGTTTCAGTTTTTGCCATTGTTGAGGTAATCTCGCTGAGGGTATGGTGTCATTATCATATTTCCTTGTTAGCTGGAGATGATTAGCACTTTAGATTCTGTCGCTCATCGAGCACGTTGGTGGTTGTTAATGTTGTTATTTGTGAACCAAGCTGATTTTGTGTTAGGTGAAATAAACGATGTTCAGTGTGGTAATCATCGTTCCAGTTGTTTTGGTTAAGATCAGAACTTGTGGTTAGTGTGCCTAGTTTATTTGTTGCTTAGCCGATCTAGACTGTACACAAAAGATTTCCTGATCTTACCCCCACCTAAACGAACTTTTCCTCTTTTTTTTTTCTTGTAACTGAGGCAGCTTAAGCTTGGGTTTTGTCTCCCACTCGCCACCTTACATTGTTAGAGCTCTTGTAGGAGATTTCAAGGAGTAGATTTCCATATTATCCTTATAGTTATCTCTTCTCTTTCCCCCATTATAAGATACCCCCTCTGCTTTGCTTCTATTATAGGTATAAACAATGGCGTTTATGCCAAGTTGAAGCAAGCTATCCCATCGTTAATCCTTATAAAATGAATGTGTCATTCAATGCAGCTAACATTATCACACGCTTCATCTGAATGTTTACCAAGGAATTTGGAGTTAGATATTTTTGCTGAAACGCATAACTGGTTTTCCAAATCATTTGTCAGACAACAGCACTACATTACATTATATGCAGCCTTGAATTATGGTTCCACACCACTGAAAATTCTGTCAGATTGCAAAACTAGATGGTTATTACTTCAACCAGAAATGTGAACCAATGGTCGGAGTTGAAGACACGCTTTGAAATAACAAGACAAAGTAACAAGTGCTACACAGCTGAAATACTATATGTTGCCAGCTCCCAAAGCTGATTTGCTCCCTTGCACTACAGAGATCTATTTGGCTCCTAAGCCATACCTTGGATATCAAATCTAATCAAAAATTGATGATTTAAAAACAAACATGAAGAAAACAACTTTAAGAAAACGCTGTCAAGATTTCCTTATCTCATTATTCAAGCATAATACTGTGGAGGTGCAGGGAATCATCATCTCCTGCAGCATGTATTAGTCCGTGTGCTGACACACCTCCATGCCATGCAACAAGACTGTCAAGAATCTTCTCTCCATGTCTTCATTTATCCCTTCTTTCATAGATCTTTCCAGTGGTCACATGTTCCATTTTCCCTCTTCTCAGAACATGACCAAAAAATTATGCCTGTCTCCTTCTTATGTCTGTGAAAAGATGCCCCCGGGCTCTGTTCTCATTTAAAAACCTGTTGGTTGCTCTTTTTGGCTGTCCAATGTATTCTAAGTATTCTTCTGTAAAACAACATCTCTGAGGCCTCAAGAAATTGTTTGGTCGGCCAACCGATTGTCTAGGACTCATAGCAATATGTTAAAACTGGATGTATGTAGCAAGCAAGAATTCTGTTTTTTAGTCATCAATGACAGACATATATTGCTTAAGATGTTCTTCATTTGATAAAATGCAGTTTTTGCTTGTCCTATTCTGTTTATTGTCTCAGTGATGCATCTTCCATCTGATGTTATCCATTTGCCCAGATAGACAAATTTCTGTACTTGTCCCTAAAAAACACCAATAACTTTTAATACACATTTAGGACTAATTCCTTTCCTTGATACCACCATTACTTCTGTCTTTCCATTATTTAAGCTATGTCCCATTCTTCCACTTTTTACCACCACAATGTCTATAATTTCCCGAAGTTTTGTCTGACTTGTTGCTATCAAGACTGTGTCATCAGCATAACGTAAATTGTTTAAGCCCACCAACCACAATTCCGGTTATATAAATTAATGATCTCGTTATATATTCACTGTATATTGAAAATAAATCAGGTGACAGTACACATCTCTGTGCTACGTCAGTAGTTTGTGGCGCTAATTTGGGCGCGTATTTTCGGTTCTGTTGTACAGTGGTACGGTGGACGGAAGTTGGATGCGGAGGGAAGTTGAATGTGGAGTTGTAGAGATGTTGTAGGTGAAGTTGGAGGTGAAGATTGTCCCCAAGATTGCGTCAAGTGACCCGGCGGTTAACTAAGGCCAAGTGACCCGATGGTTAACTGAAGCTAAGTGACCCGGCAGTTAACTTTGTCTTGAATATTTTTTTATAAGTTCAAAACTTTTCAAAATTTTAAAAAGTTCAAAATGGTAAACAGTTTGAAAATTAAGAACTAAAAAAAAAAAAAAATAGCGTCATGTCCCTTAAGTTGATAATTTTCTGTGGAATTCGTTAGTGCCCCATTAATTTCCAGAGAGATTCCCTACCAATGCCGTCAAAAGCTTTTTTATAGCCTATGATTTAATGTAAAGGGGTGAATTCAGTTCAAACTAAATAATCTAGGTTGCCATTCCGTTGATGTGTTTATATTGGTGGCCTTAATAGCTTCTGCTGGGATACCATCTGGACCTGCCACCTTTTCTTCTTTCAGAAAATTGAAAACTCTTCTGATTTCCAATTTAGATGGTATCTTACAATTGATATCCAGTTCCATTTCTAGAGGCTGGGTATCTGGGGGAACCTCTGGGGTTGATCTATTTGTTTAGAAGTATTCCAAAATATTCAGCCCATCTGTCCATTTGATCTTTAGTGTTGGTGAGTACCGCTCCTTGACTATTTTTGACTGATCCAGTTGGCTGACTATATGTACCTACTATATAACTACAAGGCCCCTGTGTGGGTTCCGGGGCCCCATTGTGGGGAAAACAAGAATAGACCCACTGCCTCCCCAAAAGCATGTTGTAAGAGTCAACTAATTGGGGAGCTTCCTTTGAAGACGGAGTGCGTCTGCCGGAGAGGCAAGGAACCAACAGTCTGTATTCAAGAGAATGAGATCTGTAAAACTGATGCACACGCAACACTCAGGTTCTGGAGCAGGACTGCAGTTCAGTAGTAGACGAGCAACCAGAACCTTCCGCCAGAGTTTACAGCTGGTGAACGCGAAGAAGAAAGAAGAAGATAACTACAAGGCAGATGTGGTCAAGGCCCTTTGAGAACAAGCAACGGAATCTGTAGAGAAAGAAGATTATTTTGGCCTGGAGAAAATGAGGCACCTGGGTGTAACCAGAGGGTCTGGCTGGCTCATTACACTCAAAGGAAAGGCAAGATGGATATTTAATCAGTACTGGAACTCTGCGTTGGCTGCTGAAGATGAGGACGGAGCATGCATGGGAATACCCCGAGTGCTGTGATGTCAATTCTTGACTCAGTTCAACTCAACTCATTTTCCTTGATACTTCCGTTGTTCTTCCTTCATCGTACAAAGTTCTAACATTGCAGGTGCTAATTCTGGAGGGTTTCCTATGTGAAAGGAGGTACGTCAAAGGTCTGGACTTCTTTCGGTTTTTACTCAAAGAGCCTCCCCTCATCTTGGTGGGCTAGGTTTTTCTTCTTTTTTTGACTTTTCCATGGTTGATTGGTTTTTGTGGCTATTGTTTTTTAAAGCAGGTAGCCAACCCTTAGTGGCCTTTTACAACAAGCCTGGTAGGGTGCAATGTTACTATTCTTTGTTTCCAGTGAGGGCCGCGGTGACACACAGATGGGCGGCTGTGTTGCAAAAGTTATATAGCAGCCATGCCCTACATATATACTGATTTTCTCCATAATAACTACTCACATATCATCAAGACAAAACAGTGTCAGCCAATATATTGATATTTAGACACCAAATTACCTGTTGCTAATAATTGCTTATTTTGTTATCTGACAATAATTAAGTAGATATTTGTCTCGAGTTATTTGTTAACAGAGCATGGGATATTTATGTGCCTTTCTCTTTTAATTTCCTCTTCCCACCCTCCCCTGTGTGGATTCTGGGGTCCCATTATGGGGAAACAAGAACAGACCCACTGCCTCTCTAACATGTAAGAGTTGACTTTAAGTCGGAGTGCATCTGCCTGAGAGGATAAAAACTTACAGTCTGCATACAAATAAGCCAGAAAGCTGTCCCCTGCAGTTTACAGCCGGTGAATTCAGAGAAGAAGATTTGTCACGCTGTTACGTTGGGTGTGTCAACAGAAAAAGGTTGGAGACTACTGCTCTGTCTATTTGATCCCAAACAGCCATTAGCACGTCTGCTTTATCATAAAGTAGCTCACCATCCAGAGGAGTGGCTGCAACTAATCTCGCCTTGCACCCCTAATTGTCTTGGACAGAAAATCCATGACATGCTCCTGAACTGGGTCTTATGAAGTGATGCAAGCCACTCTGTGTGCAGGACGCTAGGTTACATTTTCTGAAGCATGCTCTGTGAGTCCGTTACAATTTCAACATGTCGAGTTGTGCTTCTCTCCAACCAACAGAAAGCTGCCATTACTGCCTCTACCTCAATTCTCATACTCGATGTAATGACGTTGTACACGAGGCTCTCTGTTTTCAGTGTCCATTCACCTTTGCAATAATACCTCAAACACTCTTCTTACCTCTCATCACAGCCTGTTTATATAATTATACCATCTGGGAGTGAATTTCATTGATCAGCTCTTGCACGGCTGACTCTGTTTCATCAGCTATCCCTTCCCGGTGTCCTCGGTCTAAAGTAACTAACACTCTAGGCAAGGCTGTTTTGTTGGACGGCACTAATCCATTCCTCACTCTGCGCTATTTTGTCAGTAGTACAAACATTTCTTATAGTGACTTCTGCTTGTGTCATCCAAAAGCCACCTCTTTTCAGCAGATGTCCCTTGCTATCCCCCAAGGCCTCAGGTGGTGTTCCCTGTCCGTTGTGACTTTCAGGTACATTTTTGCTTATAAAACCTTGTTATCTTTCATATACAGATGACAGTGCAAGTATGTGCTGCATGTACACAACTGGCATGTCTCGTTTCATCCCAAAATGACTCCCATGGTTTCATTTGAAATGTGTTCCAGCTTCTCTGTTTGGGTATGAGATAATGTTAGCAGTCCCAAAACCATACTCATTCAACGAAATAATCAGTTGCTTGTAGAGTGTATAGAGCATTTTCCCTTCCATATCCACTGATGACATTGCCTTTAAAAAAACTGAGTCCTTTCCATATCTTAAAAAGTACTTCTTCTTCATGGTACTTGACAGAAAAGCTCCTGTCAAGAGTGATTCCACTATATGCTGGTAACAGAGACACAATCTTGTTTCAATTTGTTTTTCAATGCAATTCTGATTTAACATAAGCATAATTTGCAGTTTTCATTGCTTTAAGTCCTAAAATACTCTGAAGCTGTCTGCCCTTTAATTTTCTTCAGTGTCATAATGTGAGGGTATCCAGTGCAAGAGTATAGTCATCACTATTTTGATGAAATTTGAAATATAGCAAAATCTTTAAATTCTTTTATTGTCCAAAAAAGAAAAAAGTTAAGAAAATGACAGGAGACAAACATAATTTAAAAATAGGCCCTAACCAGTATCTAATAATGCCATTATACAAAATGGATGTTAAGGAACAAAAGTTGCTGAGACAATGGAGGATCTTTGCACTGGCTCACCTAATGAACTAGCAGCTACTGTAACCCCAATGTCATTAAAAATGAGGTAAAAGGGGGGGGGGGGGGGGGGGGGGGGGGGGGGGGGGGGGGGGGGGGGGGGGGGGGGGGGGGGTGCAAAAACGTGTGTTAATGAACCAAAGTATTTCTGATTAACATGAAAATAAATTCTGATATTGGAAACTATTACTGCCAATATGTTAACATTTTCCTGGAAAATATCCAGAAAATTAGAAATTCTGCACACTTGTTCACAAAATATGCATTCATAACTGACAGGCTAAAAGTAAAGTCGGGAGATGTGAACCAGCGTCATTGCACACGGTTATAAACTATAAGTGCTCTGCCACCAGTACGGACAACTGATAAGAAACTGTTCGCTTGTGTCGCTGTCCGCACGCAACCCCGTAGCTACAGTGACGTTCCTCCATTTACCCTAGAGTATTAACCCATTACCTAGAGGCTGGGTGAACCTCGGGAACCGCCTGGTTTTGAACACCGGACATGGGCTGCAGGCTATTGCTGGATAATCAGAGTCTATGAAAGGACCCTTTTCATGCCAAAAGACAACTGATGCTAGACTCATATTTGTATAGACTAATCAGCACTCAAAGGGTTATGTGGTCAACATTATGTGGCTGCTTGTACTTGCCAGGACTTCACGTGGATTAAAACCCAGGACTTTTGGATTATGGGGAAACCTCTAACCCCACATCACAACGGCTTCCAAGTAAACTCAAGAGACAGAAATACAAATATTTTATTTTATTTTTAAAAATGCAAGTCAAGAGAACTCTGGGTCTATTACTCATGAAGGTCATAAAATCTGTTTCTTGTCCTACTGCTTATGCTGTAAAGCATCACAGAGAGGAGTTATATGGATTTTGCAAGTTACGTAGCTTATGTTAACGTCTTTTTTGCGTTTCTGTAGTGTCTCTTCGACTTCCTCCACTAATCTCTTTCTTGGTTGACCTCTTATCTTCTAGCCTGCTGTTCTCGTGTAGTATGCTCCAACTGTTAGCTTTGTTTAATTCTGATCAGATGATCAAATTTTTTTGATTCGTTGAGGTTCTATGAAATCACTCACCAAAGGTACTTTAACACATGCCTGAAGCAAGTTAAAAGAAATAACTCTACAAAAAGAGGATGGAAGAGTAAACAAGGATATAGAAAAAAAACCGTGCCAAATGCAAGCATACTTATATACTAAATGGCACCATTATTTAGGTATCCAAATTTAATTATGCAATTAGAATACAAATGCCAAACATAGACACTATCAAAAACACATATCTGTAACATCAATTCTTGTGAACTGAGAGATCATAGGAAAGCCAACAGTTTAACCATCTGTGACTGAGGGAGAAACAGGGAGAAACACTATTATCAGACTGACTGAGGCAACAATACCCTGTGCTTAATATGCATTGAGAAACAAATGATCAAACGGTTTGGACATCCTGTCCACATGAAACAAGACCAGCAGTTACAAGTAAAGGTGATACATCTAAGAAAATCTAATATGAAGGTAAGAGGGAAACCCAAGAAGAAGATAGAAGTGTAACAGTAAAGACAATGTAAAGCTAGTAATCAAGTGCTGGACCACTATCCACTCCTCTCTTTGACATCTGATCACAAAAATTAGTAATAATGAGGAGGATGTTTAATATGGATAGTTTAGTTTTTATTTTACTACTCTTCAAGTCTCTGACATCTTATTCCATAGAAAAACAAATGACTGGAATATTTTTACAGTATAATTTCTGCAATTTAATAATTTCACCATAAAATTTCAAAGATTCTACATGTTCAGAGCTCTAAAGAACTACCAACATTGAAAAAAGATAGATTTCTGGTCAGAAACTCCTCAACATCCTGGCATGGTTCTGATGAGGAACAGATACAAAATAAGTGTGACTAACATTCTCGATTAACAATGAATAAATATACACATTCTGAACATAATTTGTAATATTAAATATCATCATCACGTAGTAGGTCCTTTACAGAACATTGCTCTCATCAGGGTCTGCCATGATGCTATCCTGTGCCCATCTTCATGCTGGTCAGCCCCTGCCCCTTCTTCCTGGCACCATGCTGTCTGCTTTTTTTTTTTAAAAACCACCGTGGCACTTGATATAGTCAAAATATTTCAGTATGTCAGCATTTCTTTTCTCCCTTGTCCATGGTATTCTGAGAATCTTTCTATAGCATTTTAGCTCAAAAGCCCTGATTTCCTTCCTTAAGGACTGGGAAATAGTCTATGATGCACACATACTGTTACAGGGAAGATGCATGCTCTAAAAATTTCAACTTTGACTTCCTTGCTGGTGCATAACTATAGACTTTATATGCTGTTTAATATTGCTATGACCAACCTCTTTCTGACTTCTGTTCTTCTGCTGAACAGTCTTCACTGCGGTTTATTATGCAGCCTAGATATTCAAAGTCTGTGATATACTGACATATTTTTTCATATTAAATATATTTTTATTTTTTGTACATGTTCAGGTAGACTAAATAAAGAGATTCACAAAAACAGAATTTATAAATATCACAAAGAACATTTTCAATACCTACACTGAACCAATATATAAACTTTTAACATAATCATGTGCCATGCAGAAGATTCTAATTTCAATGTTTGTATTTTTGAGTTCAGATGTTAAGGTCCATGTTTCACAGCCATATGTACAAGTACTGACAGCAACTGCTCTAAGCAATCTCATTTTTTATTGTACATGAGATCAGTCAACATGATGGGTGTTCATCACAGGTCAGTATTTGAAACCCCTTCAGGCTTTCTACATCAAAAATAAAATTCCAATTCATTTATATTGGAACCTTTTCTCTAATTTCTTTTTTGCTTTATAAATGAACTAAAACTGTTAGAATTTTCAGCCTTTCGTGTCCGGAATGCTATCTTTTAATTGTACTGATACATTGTAAATGTGACGTGGTCTATAATATGCTGACCACCTTTAATTCCTCAGACATTTCCTCGTATGAACTACCTGGACTGAGCCATCAACCCAGGTCATTAAATGAAAACCCCAACTTCAAAGATAACTCAAACATATGGCTATCTTGCTGGAAGGCAAGCCCTCTAGTTACTGCATTACTATTTAATGGATCAACATCACGGCACACGGGTGTAACCCATAAGTGCTCCGCTCTACTTCTAACTCAAGGCTGAGTTTGAAGCAGCTCAGTGCAGTGCATGAACTCTACTGTACCATCAAGTATTCTGAAATACTTTGGGTAGATTTTAACACCAAATTTAGCCCACGTAGCGCCGCTAGGCTACTCTTTTTTATTTCCAACAGCCAAGGGATTTTTTTAACGTGCGCAACACTATACACGGGCATCCAATCACACTACCCAGTGACCAGGGAAAATTACTGAAAGTCCACATGAAAACAGTTCCAGCCTTCACCAGAGCCTGAACTTGGGACTCCAACATTCGAGGCTGATGCCCTGGCTTGAGACCACACAGTCCCTTGACTGCATTACTGTGGCTTCTGACTGCATATGTCCTCTAAGAATGACAAACTTACCTTTCAAAATTCCCTATGGGTTCTGCAACTTTATGTCTAAGCATAAAACTGGCCAAAACATCAGCAACCTGTTGACAAATATATGATACATCACCATCTAGAACAGTTTTACATTATTTCATGAAGTAAAAATATCTGTCAGTGAATATCAAGAGAAGCTGATAGCATTTCCACACAAGGCGCTGGAACTATCAACATCAGTATATTGCAACTGTAGTCACTCATTATTCACGTTATTATGTAAAGCAATATTATGTATAACTATCATCACAATGAAACTTATGTAGTAGTTATGCAATGGATACCATCCCAAAGTGGAGTTCCTGGAAATAAAAGACCTGATAGACCAGCTAAGGAAGGCACAACCGAAGAACAACCTGATGTACCAGTGTCTTAGCAACAGAATAAGAGAATAATCAAATCTATAATAATACAAATGTTAATTTTCCTAGTTTGTTAACTAAAAACTTGGAAACTACTGAACCGATTGCTTTCAAATTTTCACACAATGTTGTTTTGACTCAAAGCGTGACTTTTTGTCAGAAAATTGCACAAACCACAAATGACGTAGCTCCAGCAACGGTCAAATCATTATTTGCTTTATTGCCGGCCCGGATTTGTTTTTAGTTGATTGGCCATTTTTGACTGCTGAGCTCTTATTGAACTTTGCATTACTATATAATTTCATTTTCACTTTTTGCTTGAGTGTTTGGTAGCGTAGTTATAACTATTCCACCTATCATGCGAGTGACCCGCATTCGATTCCCCGCTAGGTGATATAACTTTTTTTTAGCCCTTAACTGGGCGGCTGGCACGCTGTGTTGTGGTTTATGGCTAGGCTGCAATATCTACGCCTTTTTTTGGTTTTGGAGTTTACAGCTAGCCTGTGACAGTGGCGACGTGATGCTCAATGGTCATGTCCCGGGTAATGTTCGTTCACTCTCGAGAGGGCGGTTGGCACGTTGTGTTGTGGTTTACAGCTAGGCTGGGATATCTGACCTAAACTCTTCAGTCTTCGGTAGTACAGTTGTAAGTATTCCATCCTTCATGCGGGTGACCGGTGTTCAATTTCCAGCTGGGTGATAATTGTTCTTTTTCCCTTAAAAGGGTGGTTGCCACGTCACGTTGTGTTGTGGGTTACAGCTAGGTTGCAATATCTGCGCCTTTCGCCTAAAGACATCCAATTTCAGTTAAGTCCCAATTAGACTCCCCGTGACACTTCTAGATCAAAAACTATTAGGCGATGACAGAAACTGTTAACTAAGATGGCTTACAGTCCAGTTTAGTTTGGGTGGACACGGATGCCAAGGTCACTTAATAATCGTCCTTCGGAGAGGAAGAGATGACGGGTGTGGGGTATTTTTCTCCTCTATTCGTGAGTATTGTGTATTTTTTACTGTGGGTTCCATCACTGGTTACGTGATGAAGTTTTTTGTCTTCCTATGTCGGGGGCAACATTAAACTAAATAGTCTGTGGCAGCACTAACTCCTCTTTTCTACATCGACCTAAACAGACTTTAGTGACAGTTTTTGTTGTTGTGATGGTGGTGGTGGTGGTGGTAGTGGTTGCAGTAGTACTGGTACTGGATGGGTGATGTGGTAGCTGTTACACTGGCCACATTTACTTCTCAATACAAGTTAATGCTACCTATTTAAGTCTGGGTGGACACGGATGCCAAGCTCAACTTAGTTATAATATTTCATCACATGGTGACTTTCCCATCCTTCGGAGAGGATGACATTATTGGGGGAGCAGGGGAGGAGGTGGGGTTATGCCAGACACAGCTGAGAGAATTTAAAATATTGTTTTGAAGTTCTCATTTCTTAACCTTTTCTATTTTCCTAATTTCGCTAGGTGATGATTTTTCAATCCTTCGGAGAGGGAGATATGATTTTTGGAAGAAAAAAAAAGGGGGTGTGGAGGGTTATGCCAGACACAGTTAGCTGCGAGAGCTTAAAATATTATTTTAAAGTTCTAATTTCTTAAATATTTCTATTTTAATAATTTCGCCATGGATGTTTTTTCAATCTTTCGGAGAGGGAGTTATGACTGTTTTGAGGGGAGAGGAAGGGTAGGGAGGGGGGGGGGGGGGATATGACAGACACCGTTAGCTGAGAGCTATTTTCTTTCCTCTTCATTTCATCATTCTGGGCCACAGCAACGTGTGGCCGGGTACAGCTAGTCAATCAAAAAGCCAACAAAACTAGGACTAGACAATTACCATATAATGGACAGACCAGGGCAAGTCATTATTCTACGCCTTAGAACAGGGCACAATCGAAATAAGAAGAAGAAGAAGCACTGTATAGTGATAAGGGAAACCTGAGACACACTGCCACTTAATAAGTGACATGAAAAAGATAATTTTTTTTTTTTGAACGAAAAAGAAGATAAAGAAGTGTTCATTATAAAGCGTGGGATATACACATATTTTATGTGGGCAAAGTACTTCTAGCTGTGTGTCTTTTGTTTGGCAAACAGCTGGAATTTTCCCAGTTTCCATCGGGGAAAAGACCAGTCAGTTCTAATCAGAAACAGAGGGTCCAAGTGCATTTTTAGATAGAATTATATTTGGTGGGTGCTCTTTAATAATTCTTTACCAGGAGGAGTGTCGGGAGGGGTCATCTGCCCTGTCTAACAATTCAATAATTAAGTTATCTAGACATATAAAACCCCTTTCCTTCTCCTGTGGGTACCAAGTGCAGCTGTTGTGAATTTAAAGGATAAGCCAAATTTTGCTGTATTCTTGGATATCCAGGACTTTGAGACAGCATAGCTCAGATATTAGTCCAGTTTCTCCAGTGGAGGTGAAGTGTTGAGAGTAAAACTCCTACTTATCCCAAAAGCATCTATTCACTCGGGGACTTGCGACAGAAGGAAAAAGAGTCATTACAAGAGGCTGGCTCACAGTTTAGGTTATATGCCAATAAAAATGCAAAGTTCTAGTAATGCAGAGTTTTCTGGTACAAAATGCCCTAGAGAGCCTTGCTGAAGAAATACAATAAGCACATAGCAAGGAGAAGATTACACACACACACAAAATGATGAAATCAAGACCTTACAGAAATGAAGACTAATGTCACACTACATTCAATATTTTTCTAAGGTAACAAGAGGGAAAGCAGCAGTATTATCTAGCTGCCTTTTCTTTCATGATCTGAGCTCAAGCCTCCATATCTATCATCACATTTCTTGGGATATTTCTTCATATTTAATAATAAATTGTTTACCTCAGAAGACAACATGTAGATTTCAATATTTGCCTAAAAGTAACTAAGATAAAAGTATGGCTTATCTGTATCACCTTGTCAGGAACATCCTCATGTACTGCATGTCCACACTGAGGCAACAAGTTCATTTGGAATTTTCCTGAAATATGGTTTCATTATTGCTTATAGTGATGCCAAAAAACAACATTACAACAAATTCTATATGTAAATAACACTATTCATAAGCATCACATCAAAGGTCCCAGGTAGTTAGCATCCTCTGAATATTTTCTCCAGGTCATTATGGTGTTTTTGGAAATAAGCAGGCAGATATACTGGCAGGTTCTGCACCACTCAGTGGTGAACTGATGTATGGCAGGCTGGATGTTGTGAGGGCTCTTTGGGAGTGAGTGAACAGTGCTGAGGCAAGGACAGATCATTACGGTCTGAGGAGAATGGCACTGTAAGAAGTTACAAGGGGATCTGGCCGACGCTCGACACTCAGGGAAAAGGCGAGACTAATATACAATCAGAAAGTTGCTGGTACCATCAGAATTGTAACTCTTCGCTTGCTGCTGAAGATGGGGACAGAGCTCTTTTGGGGGTGTCCTGAGTACTGTGATGTCGATTCTTAATTCAATATTCTAAGAAATTGAGTTTGTGGGTTACTGTAGTATATCAGATAGGGTTATTATGGTTAAACTCAAAGGAAATAGAAAAATGTTACGAAGATTTAGATTTGACAATAGCCCAAACAAAATCACAAGAAGTTAAAACAATATTGGGAGATTTTAATGCAAAAGTTGGGAAAGAGAGAATGGAAGATATAGTTGGGGAATATGGTTTAGGATCAAGAAATGAAAGAGGTTAAACACTGGTAGAGTGGGCGAAAATAAATAATATGATCGGAAACACCTGGTTTAAACAACATAAGAGACGATTATACACATGGAAAAGTCCAGATAAGAAAACATTCAATCAAATAGATTATATACTAATTAACAAAAGGTTTAGAAATACATGAACAAATGTGAAGACAAGACCTAGTGCTGACTGTAACAGTGACCATGTCCGATTATGTGGAAAATTAAATGTACGAATGAAGAGGGGAAAGATGGAGATGAAAAACTATAAACTAAAAAAAAATATTCTAAGAGAGGATGAAGACATTCAGGAGCAATACAGAATGATTCTAAGCAACAGGTACAATGCAATACCAAAAATACAAACTATAAATGATCAGTGGGAGTCACCGCGGCAGAGCGGCTAGACGCTCTCCGCGGATTAGAAGGTCGTGGGTTTGCTCCCTGGCGGAGCCGGACTTTTTTTCAAAAATGACCTTGGCTCCCAGGTCGACCCAGCCTTGAGTGGGTACCGGGTGCAGTCCTGGGAAAGTAAAGGCAGCTGGCGTGATGCTGACCACATCACCCATCCTGTGCCGACTGGTCTATAAAAATATAGGTCTAGCCCTATATGCCCTATACGCCTAAAGGCGTGGAAAGGGTCCTTTACTTTACTTTTTTATAAATGATCAGTGGGAAATGCTGAAAGACTCCATCCATCAGACAAGCAAAGAGATTTACCAGAAAGAAGACAAATAGCCAAACAGAATGGAGGACTGAAAAATTTTTAAAGTTAATGGGTGACAGAAAACAGTGTATAATGACAAAGATGAAAATGAAAAGATAAATAAAGAAATAAGGCATAAGTATGTTAAGGCAAAAGAAGATTGGCTAAATGAACAATGCAATAAAATTTAAAAGTCCTGTTAAAGATGCAAAAAGTGTACATAAACAAATTAACGATCTAACTGGAAGAAAGATAAGAATAAACACAGAATGTCTGAAATCAAAAGCAGGAGAGATCTTAATGAAGGAAGATTATATAATAATTAGATGTAATGTATACATAAGAGAGTTATATGATGGAAAGAGAGCAGAATTATCAGAAGAAAGAAATTTAGAAGGGCCCCTTGTCTTAAGGAAGAAGTCAGCAATGCTATTAAACATATGAAGAAATAAAAGTCAGCCAGGCCGCATGGAAATTCGGTAGAAGAATTAGAAGTACTGGGGGAATTTGGATTTAGATATATTAACTAAACTGATGAATGAATGATATTTATAACACTGGGTATATTCTAAGTGATATGATGACATCTGTATTTATTGTGTTACCCAAAAGACCAGGAGCAGTTGAGTGTGAAGAATTTTGTACAATCAACTTAATAAAACATGTCACTAAATTACCACTTATAATTATAAGGAGAAGAACAAGAAAAAATAAGAATGGAAATGAGTGAAGAGCAGTATGGATTTATGGAAGGTAAAGGGACAAGTAATGCAATATACACATTATGAACACTTATAAAAAGATCAATGGACATACAAAAGGACTCATATTTGTGCTTTATAGATTACCAAAGCATTTGACAAAGTTAAACATGAGGAGATGATAAAAATGTTGGAAGACATCAATGTAGATGGGATTTGATTTGATTTGATTCAAGAACCGACATCACAGCACTTGGGGCATTCCCATAAGTGCTCCGTCCCCATCTTCAGCAGCCAGCGAAGAGTTCCGATACTAATGGTGCCAGTAGCTTTCTGATTAAACGTCCGTCTTGCCTTTCTTCTGAGCCTTGAGCTTCTGCCAGAACCTCTCGTCACTCCCCACTGCATCAATCTCACCAGACTGTGGTGCTCCATCTGTTCCTCCGTATTGTACACATCTCCCACAAGGCACTAACCACGTCTGCCCTATCATGTAGCAGTATTCCACCAAGTTGTGCAGAGCCAGCCAGTCTGTCCGCCTGTTCATTTCCCAACGGTGAAAAAATCCAGACAATACTCCTCACTCGTGTCCTCTGCAGCGAAGCATGCCACTCTGTACGAAGCATACCTGTTCTGATCTTCCTCAGCATGCTTTCTGAATCAGTTACAATTACAATGTGTGTGTGTGTCATGTTCTCTAGCCAGCGGAAAGCTGCAGTGACCGCCTCCACCTCCATTCTTAAGCTGGATGTTGTGGTATCATTTGCTAGGCTCTCCTGCACCAAAAGTCGACCATTAACTTTTGCTAAAAAGCCCCAAGCACTTCTTTTGCCTCTTGACACTGATCCGTCTGTATAAATGATCAAATCCTCTGAGATGATGTAGATGGGAAAGATCTCAGAATAGTTAAAAACATTTACTGGAACCAAGAAGCAGCAATTAAAGTGGGAAACGGATTGGGTACTTTCGAACAGAAAAAGCAAGGAGTAAGACAGGGATGTGTCTTATCCCCAGACATTTTCTCTCTATATAGTGAAGTAATATCACATTTAAAAGATAGATAAAAAAGTAATCATAAGTCTAAATAATTTTAAGTTGAATCTGTAGAGCTTTAAAGGTAAACTGATCAATTAAATAGCATGAACACATACTTTTGGAACTGAGAACACGTTAAATAGCATGAACAAATACTTTTGGAACTGAGAACACATCTATATATAGGTAACATGTAACACACTATGAATTCAAGTTACCGAATATTATTTTTGCAGTTAAATGTTTTTTTAAATTATTAAAAAAGATTGGTTAGATATTAAAACAACATGTGGATGTTAATTTGCTTCTGTCACTATTCACTGATAAATTAATAAGTATACAGTTGACACTGCAATCATACAAACACCGATGCATAGATAACTGAAGTATCAGAAATCTAAAGAGAATTGAAGTTGGCCATTTAACTTGCACATAAAAATATACACGTTTATGGGTTATACTGACAGGTTTTGGGCTTTCCCCCAAAGGATATATGTTTAAGCCACCACAATGCAGTTGTGAAGTATGGTATTGTTATTCAAAGATTCTCACACCTGCCAGAGAGGATTTGGGAATGTAATACTTCAAGTGTTGAAGTAACATTTCAAACACACCCAGTTTACATGTGTAATTGCATTACTGAATTATTATTAGATGATAATATTTCTGGAACTGAGCATTTTGACAAATATGAACTTATATGATACTGTTAAGGCAGATGTGATACCCACTACAGTAGACTATCATACAATAATAGCTGAAAACAATACCAGTACTGTACAATGTGACAGACAGATACACGTCTGTTGTATAGTATAAATGATAATTAATTGTAATCATTGTGTCAGTTCGTGACCACATCCTCCTGATAATCATTGGGGATCCATTTCACATCTGGCCCATGTTGATGGTTGGGTCATTTGGTCTTGCTCACACCAGAAGTAGGCATGTCCGCCGGCGAGCTGTGAAGATAGCCCAACTCATAAATTGCTCATTTCAAACTGTCCTTGCTGTTACTCCTTGAAAAAACTCCCATTAATTCTTCATCAACTTTAACCAGTTTTCTTGCTATTTTGTGTAAATGAACTGTAGATTAATGTAATATCACAAATTTATTACAGGTCAAAAAATACAAAGTTCACTGACCATTCTTCTATGGTAAACAAAGCATTAGGATACTGCAAAATGCATCTAAACACACCTACATGCACATGGCAAGGTGTTTAATCATATATAAACAGGTCACTTGGATATGAATATGGCTAATGTGTATTGCCCTTTGACCTCCAAGAATACTGTAAGTGGAAGTCTCTAAGGGAAGTCGAAAATGGGTGTTTATACCCCCATAGCAGTTAAGAGCAAAGAAACAGGATAAAGTATAAAAATACTTAATATGTTGGAAAGTTGAAGGAAGTATACGTTTTTTTTCTTCTTCACTGTAGCTGTCGTTACATGGGCATATGTTTGTACAACATATGTTGTTCTACTGCCTTCTCTAAACAGTGACAATATTATTCTTTTAGAAATACATTCAGGGCTGATAATGTTTTTGGGTTTTTCAGGGTGTACTATAAAACCCACTCCATGTTTAGCCTTTGCTTATTGACAACGCTCCATCTAAGAACATAATTTTCATGTTTTTGTTTTGTATTTTGTCCCTTTTTTCTTGTGTCAGCTAATCCTAAATTTCAGAGGTTTGATCTCTTCATGTACTCAATTAATTCTGGTTCCTCAAACATGGTATGGTCTGTCCAATCAAAACCGCTCTTCGGTATAAGGCGAGCCAATACCATTTAGACAGATGGGGTGCCAATGCAATATACTTTCACTTGTTCCAGTCATTTTTCATACCCACTATTTAAATTAGCTTTCTCAAGTATGGTATGGTCGGTCAAATTAAAACTGTCCCCTATTATAAGATAAACCTGACAACTCAAGCAGACCAATTGTGTCTGCCTGCGCCTGTCCTACAAAACTCACATCTGAGTTCCTCAACCATATATTGCTGCCCCTAGTCGTTGGTCTACCTTCCTATATCAAGGACATCAACCATGCTATCTCTGTCTTTCAATTGATTTGGCTCCCCTCTCCTTCCAGACAATACATCATCACCATAGATGTTACCTTTTCTACACACATATTCAACATTCTGATGGTCTCCAGGCTTGGTGATTCTTTCTAGATCAAAGTTATATCATCGCTAGATTGATGGAAAAAAGAAGCAGGGGAAGGCAAAGAGAATAATACCTTGATAGCTCAGACATATGGATGGGGTAAGATAAGAGCCCTGACCTGATCTGCAATTATTCTGACCATGTAAGATGACAAAACGTAACTGTCTACTCACAGGTAGGGCAATGATGATAACTCATCACTGTGACAAACAATGAAGAATAAATAAGGATATGCAACCTCTTATGGAGAATATGAGAACAGAATCAATATTAATTAATTCACAGATCTGCAAATATGACAAACATAAATGTGGGGTGTTCAGCCTATCTGATCCATTTATCACATTCTGGCTAAAACTGCTGACATTTTCAGACAGTCAAAGAAGATAATGAAATGACTTTCAATTACAAGTTTTTTTTTAGATAGAGAAGATGCTAGTGAAATGTCTCTTATATAATATGTTGTTTAAATTACATCAGGACTAAATGAATCAGACTTAGGCAAATCTCAAATCCGCAAAAACAATGCATTTATATATGAATATCTAATATGAGGAAAATAAATTTAACCTTGCATTTGTCCAATTGTCAAATCTCTGTCCAGTCTATCTGGGCCTGTGAATATAAGCAAATATATATGTTACTTTTTCAAGGAATATCTGTGATAATGGCTGCATTGTGAATAATGCAAGTGTCCAATCTTTGTCAGGTCTATCTGGGCTTAATAATATAAGCAAATGTTATATAATTATGGTACTTAAAAATTTTAAGTAGACAGGAATATGTTGTGGGAATGTAAGGGGAAATAGGGAATCAGCAATCATCTCATTATTATTTGCTAAAGCCTGTACACACTTAGTAAATGCTGCATAAGATCGAAGGCAGGATTGTCAAAAACTTTTATAGTGAACTCTGCTGTGCGTCAGGGCTGTGTACTATTACTTCTTTTTATAACATAAATGGATACTATATGTAAGGAAACAAACTTTAATCACAAAGAAAATATTTCAGAATAACTATTTTCCGACGACCAGGTACTCATAGCAGAAAGTACAGAATGCCTAAAGAACCACCTAAATCAAATTTAAAACAAGTGGGGGAGGGGGGGGGGGGGATTAATATGAGAATAAACACTACGAAGACAGGGACAATGATGATAGAATGAAAAAAAGACAATTTAAAAATAATTTTTAAAAAACAATTTCTTAAAACAAACAGGAATTCAAGTATTTGGGAGCAATTTTCCTGTCTGATGGAAAACTGGATAGAGAAATTTGCTTGAGATGTGCCAAAGCTAATCAAGTAATGGGGCAACTATCTCCCCTGTAGACACACAAGCAGATACCCTGGAGTACTAAAGTGAATCTTATCAGAACTTTTTTTGGGCCAACACTATGCTATCAGTGCCAAATGGACAATTACATCCCATAATGAACATAAAATTGTGACAGCAGAGATCTTCTTCTTCGTTTTTGCGTTCACCAGCTGTAAACTCTGGTGGAAAGTTCTGGTTGTTCATTCACATCTGGACTACAGTCATGTTCCAGAACCTGAGTGTTGCGTGTGCATCTGTTTGACAGATCTGACACATCTGTGGTTCCTTGCCTCTCAGGCAGATGAACTCCGACTTCGAAGGAAGCTCCCAATTAGTCGACTCTTACGACATGCTTTTGGGTAGGCAGAGAGTCTATTCTTGTTTTCCCTATAATAGGGCCTCGGAACCCACACGGGATACAGCAGAGATGAAATGCCTTAGAAGAGCTGCAGGAGTTTTAAGGAAAGACAGAATATGAAATATAGGAATGCTAGGAATAAAGCCAGTCTTACAGATCATCAAAGAACACCTAACAAGAATGCTCTGGTACTATCTACCACAGGAAGTCACACTTAAAGGTTACAACTGGTATAGAGCAAGCAGAAAACCTTGGAAAAGATGGAGTAATGGCATTAGTAACAGCCTTTCAGAAATGAACATCAATCTTATTAGTGCTCTTGACAGAACTCATCAACGAATGTTAATCTCCCCCGACACTTCACTGAGGTACAATGTGAAAGAGAAGAAAAGAAAATTTTAAGTAATATCTGTGATAATTGTTGCATTTATGAATAAAAATTAGAATTTAATATAGTGATTTTCGCCCATGTGTCACCGGGGCCCTCACGAGAAGCAAAGAATAGTGACACTGCACCCTACCAGGCATGTTGTATGAGGCGACTAAGGGTAGGGTTGGGCTTGAGGTTGGCTACCTCATCCTGTAAAAACCATAGCCACAAAAACCAACCAACTATGGATAAGTCAAAAAGAGAAGCAAGTAAAATCCAGCCAACCAAGATGAGGGGAGGCTCTTCAAATAGAAGAAGTATGAAACGGTGTGGAGAAAGCCGTAAGGAGCTTCAAAATATTATAAATAATGAAAGAAAGGGCAACTTAAAAATTTTGATGGGTGACTTGAATGCTAAGATAGGATCAGACAACACAGGTTATGAAGAAATTATGGGAAGACATGGTCTAGGAGCAATGAATGAAAATGGAGAATTGTTCAAAAATTTGTGTGCTGGAAACCAGTATGTTATTGGTGGAAGTATTTTTCCCCATAAAAGAATACACAAGGCAACATGGGAATCACCAGACCATAAGACAACTAATCAAACTGACCACCTATGTATTAACAAAAAGTTTAGATCATCCCTTTACGATGTTAGGGCTTTCAGAGGTGTCGATGAATTTACTGACCATTTCCTGGTGGTAAGTAAAATCAAGTTGAAACTAAAAAGATATATAACATCTTATATCATAGAAACCAATATAATGTAGGCTTTCTCAGGGATAAAGAAGTTAGGGAACAGTTCTCAGTTACGGTCCCTAATAAGTACCAGGTGTTGCATTATGACTATGAAAAAGCATTTGACAGCATTGATAGGGAATCTCTCTGGAAATTGATGGGGCACTATGGAATCCCAAAGAAAATTATCAACTTAGTAAAGGCAACATATAAAGACATGAAATGTAGAGTTCTTCATGAGGGAAAGCTAACAGATGCATTTGAAATAAAAACAGGTGTGCAACAGGGATGTCTTTTGTTGCCTCTCTTATTTTTACTGGCTATAGACTGGACTATGAAAACAGTAATTGCTAACACCAAGAATGGAATTCAGTGGACCCCTACAAAACAGCTTGATGATCTCGACTTCCCTGATGATATTGCTCTTCTGTCCCATTTATGGAATCAGATGCAAGATAAATTAAATATACTTGATGCGAGATCACAGCAGCTTGGTCTGAAAATCCATAAAGGAAAGACAAAGATAATGAGAATAAATCAGGCAAATAGTAATGTGGTTTCTCTTAATGGCAGTCCACTCCAAGACGTGAAGTCGTTCACCTATCTGGGCAGTAATGTAGATAAAGATGGAGGGACTGATAGAGATATTAAAATAATAATACAAAAGGCAAGAGGGGCTTTCATAGCACTAGGGAATTTGTGGAGGTCAAAAGAAATTGAAAGAAATACTAAACTTAAAATTTTTAATTCTAATGTCAAATCAGTACTATTGTATGGGGCGGAAACATGGAGAAAAACCAAGGCGATTACTAATAAATTACAGACATTCATTAACTGGTGCCTGAGCAGAATAGAGGGAATAAAATGGTATGATAGAATAACTAATGTAGAACTTTGGGAGAGAACTAAACAGGCTCCAGTGGACCGAGAGGTGAGGAAAAGACACTGGCGTTGGATAGGACACATGCTGAGAAAACAGGAGAACAGAATAACTAGAATGTCTTTGCATTGGAACCCACAGGGGCATAGGAATAAAGGTAGGCCAAAAAATACATGGAGAAGAGAGCTGGAGAATGAGGTTAGAAAGATGGGGAGGACATGGGGAGAGCTCCATGCAATGGCAAAGGACAGAACGACTTGGTGTGAGTTGGTTGAGGGCCTATGCTCCACTGGGGGATAGAAAAGCAGAAGAAGAAGAAGATATAGTCAATCTTTTTTTTTTAATTTGAAAAATAGTTAATTTATAATTAAACTGTATTTTTTTAAAATATAATACATAATTACAATTACAAATGCACTCAATTCCCTGTCTAAAGGCCTTGTTTAATGTTTTGAAAAGCTCCCACTTGGTTGTCAATTCTTATGGCTGTGTATTGTTGCCAGTATATGGTTTTTTTTTTTTTAATTATTCTCAGACCTTTACCATCAGAGTTAAAGGTTTCCAAAATTATAATTTCTTCATGGTTATTTTATCAAATGCTTTAGTGTAATCCACAAATACAGATCTCTGTTAATTTCAATAATTCTTTCAGTAAGTGTTCTCAAGATAAAGATGGCTTTGTTTGTGCCTCTACCTTCAGCAAAACCATATTGCAATCATAGTCTCAACTAACCAGTTTCATTATGACCCAATGAGGTCATCATCAAAGGACATACTATCACACAGTTCTGGTTTGAATACTACTTACAGCTATATGAAAAACTACACAACAGGTAGTCCTTGCACATCTCACACCCCTGTAGATCAAACTCCTTCACAGTTTGGCATAACTTGGTGTAAAACTCATGCACACCTTCTGATGAACATGACGACAGTCACAATCAAAGTGTAGGCACAGTCGATGGGATAGGCACAGGATACAGCCAATCTACACCCACATACTGAATTTACAACCATTATCTAAGCACACACACATACAGGCTGCTTAAAAAACTGTGTGTGACTTGGGGTCCACTTCTATACCATTTGTTGTTCTTTCACCTGTAATTTTGTTTTTTCAGCTTTATGCATTCCCACCACCAATCATTTGATCAACTGACACCTCATACTTATTCTTACTTTCCATGCAACACATATTTATCTTCTAGACAAAAAAGCTTTTACTGAACTAGATTCCAGTCATGAGGATAATATATAATTATGTGCCTGGTTGTCCTCTTTCAACCAATCGTCTCATTACCCTATGTGAGTTCCGAGACCCTATTTTCATCATTGCCATCATGTGCCCTGCCAACTGGCGTAGACGCTTATGTGTCTCCACAGATCACAATCCCCGGTTGCCTGAAACAGCTCTCTTGATGATATCCCTCCATGTCATCGTTTCAGCCCATCTAGCATCATCTCTCTTGGTCTGCCTCTACCCCTTTTTCCATTGATCTTTCCAGTTGTCACGATGTTCTCCAATGTCTCTCTTCTGATTATGTGGCCAAAGAACAGTTTTTGTCTCTTTCTTATTGTTGTATATAGAGATCTACTTTCATTAGCCTCTTTTAAGCAATCGTTGTTAGTTACTCTGGCCTTCCAAGGTGTTTGTAACATTCATTTCAGAAACCACATCTCTGTTGCTTCCAAATTCTTCTTAATTTTTTAAGTTACATTCCAAGATTCACTGCCATACAGCAGAACAGGTTCTGTGTAACATTTTAGCACCCTCTTTGACTCCATTTTAGCTAGGAAAAAACCACATAGATCTACTGCCCCCCCCCCCCCCCCCCCCCAGCACCAACAAGCACCATAAAAGGTGACCAATTAGGAGTTTTCCTTTCCGGTTTTGGTGCACCTGCCTGATGTCATAGAATAGCCGTAACCATCCCTAAACTTTGGACTATTCGTGATGCTGGCGCCCCTAGCAGCGAGGTCACATTCAAATTTCGACCCCTCCAGTGGGTAAATAGTCCATCATGTCTATTTCCACCTTTATATGAGGGAATACATATTTCTATATGGTCTGAATCTCTTGAAATGTCTACATTTTCAAACTTACCATTAAAATTAGAGATTCTTTGTGTTATTATTCTTAATCCGAGAGGACGATTCACGACCTCGGCCTATTAATCGGCGCACTTCTTCTGCTAAAGTGAGGCAACAATTTTTACCTCTCATTCTCTGCCCGACAGCCAAGAAGAACGGATGTTCATAAATGTGCCTCTAAAATTTGTACTCTGAGAAGGCGGCCTTTGTGTCCAGGACATTTCCTAATGCTTGGGTAAGTCGATTAGAGTTTATGAGTACCATGTATATATGTATATATCCCTGAGCACAGGGATGATTCGGCTATGAGACATTACAGAGCCAGACTGTTCTTGGGGTCAAAATTCTCCCTGCCACCTCAATCAAACTTCCCCTTTTCAAGCTGAGAGTATGTGCACTAATAACCCCAACATCAGTATCAATGATTGAATCTAGCAGTCCAATAGTTCCATAACTAACTAGTTGTGAAAATGTATGGCGACATAGAAGCTGGCGATTAATTGGGTCAGCACACAGCTTCACTTAGCGGCGAGAGACACACAAAGTGACTCAGGGGTTATTTATAGGAAACTCAGTCACAACACAGAGTACCTGGAAGGCTAGGGTCAAACTGTGAAAATATAATATACATATGGGGGTGAGTGGTAGTCTGTGTGACTACAGGTGCAGATGTGGATGTGGAGAGATGATGTTCTCTGTCTGAGAGGAGTCTGTCTCCACTGTGGAACTTGTCTCATGTCTCTTATAGGGACTGACTGACACTGGTGCATAGAGACTAATACATTCTTCTTATTCTGAGAGCTGTTCTCTGAGCTATATATGTGTGGGGATGGAGTTAAGCAGGTGCTAGGTATATGAGTTGAGATGACTGCTAATTCTGGTGTTCCACTTCCTCACAGGATGATATCTCTTGGAAGCCAGGCAGTTAATCAACAGTCCATACAGCCACCAGCTTGAAAGCCACCAGCTTGATTGCCACAAACTCTTATGTGCCGCCGGCAGCCAGAAAACTGCACCATGGGAGCCTATTGACAACTCTGTTCAGACAGCTCGGGAGCAGCCTTTGTTTCAGTGGGAGAAGTCCATATCCAGGCAGCCACCTGGAGAAGCTGGACAGTGCCTATCATTTGGGGTGACCCATTCTTTTTCAATAATATATCAGACAGAATGACATTTTTTCCACATACTGTTCCTGAGATGCTGAGGAGCAAACCAGTCTAGTGACTTTGTTCCAGATGTCCCAGTTGGTGTGATGCAAGATAAGTCCATCAGAACTCAGTGCCTGGTTTCTAGATTCACTATTCTCACATGTGCGGTGATGATATTGGCGGCTCTCTGGAAAAACTGAGTTTCATGCATATCTAATATGTCTGTTGTTTCTTAATGCCATTGAATTCTTTTTCCCTGATTCATGATATATATATGTTGAGCTTATTACATGTCTTTGGAATTTTTCAGTATTGAAGTTAGTGTCCATCCTTCATTGTTCTTAGCTGTCTGAAATGTGTGTATTAATATATTAGATCATATTCTGTGTTAACATGACTATGATAGTAAACTATCATAGTCTGGGGTCTATTTTCTTGTAGGAGTGGGGATGTCTGGCCAAGTTGCGCCTAGGAATATATATATTCTGTAGCTATATAACTTGTGTTGCCCCACCCCTGAAATAGGTTGGATGTGTATATTGGCCGTGGGATACCACTTAGACCAATACGAGCCGACATCCCAACATTTATCCTATTTCAGAGTGCTGTTGGTTCATTAGGAGAAATCCTTAATCAGACATGTGACACGAGCGGTATGTGACACCTGAGAGGCAAGGATCCAACTAAAACAGATGTGCACGCAAAATTTAAGTTTTACAGCCAATGAGCACTAAGAAGAAGATTACACCCTACTATATTTGTCACCTCCGTAGCCAAGTATACATCTTTTTCTTCTACAGCATTATCATCTTTTAACCTCCTTATGATTTTTCTTTCTAAAGCCATTGTAAACAAAAGTGCGACATAATGAGAAATAATAAATGCAAAAAATAAATTGTATGCCATCTTTACAATAGGGACTGACTGCAGTGAACCTATTGCTATCTCCGTGAATATTACATGAAGAGGCCAGTCTTTTCAACAGTGCAGCTTTTGTACCACTTAACTAAACCATGTCTATGTGAAATAAAAGTACCAGAATGATTTGATTTGATTCAAGAAGTGACATCACAGCACTCTAGGCATTCCCATAAGCACTCTGTTTCCATCTTCAGCAGCCCAAAAAGAGTCTGAATATAAATGTCTGATTATATGACCATCTTGCCTTTTCTCTTAGCGATGAGTATCAGCATCAATATTCCCCCAAGTTGTTTAGAGCCAGTCAATCTGTCTGTCTGTTCCTTTCCCAATACACAGGCACTTCCTGTAGAAAAGATCCAGACAATCCTCTTCACCCTTGACCTCTGAAGCGAAGCATGCCACTCTGCATGAAGCATGCCTGTCCTCAGCCTGTTGTTGCAGTCAGTTACAGTTATGATGTGTGTGTATCCTGTTCTCTCTCTAGCCAGCAGAAAGCGCAGCAGTGACTGCCTCCACTCTTAAGCTGGATCTTGTGGTATCATATGCTAGGATCTTCTGCAACAAATGTTCATCATTAGCTTTTGCTAAGAACCCCCTGGCTCTTCTTGTGCCCCCTGACACTGAACTATCTGTATAAATATTCACATAATCCGAGCGAGCATTATCCTAATGTAATTGCTGAATTTCCACCTCTGCGGTACCAGAATGGCTAAGTGGATTTTCTGGAACACCTAGTAAAATACTTACATACTGGCAACAAGTAGCCTGGTCATTTCTAATTTTATGACTATCGTTTTTCAACAATTTAACTACTTATAGGTTTACCTGCTAAAATAAGCATCTTTGGAGCACTGCAAGACAGAAACTTCTGTGACAAACCCTCAAACCATCCTGAGAAAAAAATTTAACACTTTCAAATGATGTTATGACTAAATCAATAGATCAATCAAGAAGTGGCCTCACTGCACTCAGGACATTCTCACGTGCATTATCCTTCGAAATGAATCAATTTATTGATGGATGAATGCTCCGTTTGTTTCTGCTTTTCAACGCACCAGATTCCAGATAACTTTCAAGTTTTCACCATGACTGCCTTAACATTACATACAGTATATTGTTAGTTTTGTGAGGAATGATGCTACACATTGTGTTTATTTAAAATAGTATTTAACATACAAAGCATTTACTAGACTAAATATATAACAACTCAAAATAGATATCCATTACAAGTTGCTATCAAGGAATACTTGAGGAAATGTTTTGTAAGGCATATAGATATACAAATGTTCTGGAGACACCTGTGGGTCATCGCTGGAACAATAGTTTTGTGGATTGTGAGTTACCACACACACACTGTTCTGAGACCAAGCTAGTTTAAACAAATCGTGGTGAAATTAAATCAATCATCCCATCTTTCAAATATTTTTTTTTAATTAATTTCCTTATCATAATAAGTTATTCTAGGACATATTTATATACCTTTATTTTAAAAAAACACACTTATTCCAGTCTTCTGAAGAGACAACTGGAAAGCCGCAATTCTTTTTATCTTATGTAGTAGCTTCCGAAGATTCACATTTCAACAGTTTCAATAATATGCTTTATCTTATTTAGTAACTTTCTGTACCATGCATGCAACATGTGTTTATTGACTCCAAAGGTAATAAGTTTATTCTTCTTTCCTTTTCCCCATTAAATTACAACTCACTAATTCTTCTGAATGTCTGTCACTGGTATATAGGAAAATAGAGCTTAGTCATTTTTCAGGAAACCATTCTCTCCACCGTCGGCTCTGTGGCTAAGTCGATGCGAACGCTTCACTTCGTAATGCCGGGATGCCGGGTTCGATCCCAGTTGTGGGCAATGCGCCTTGCTTTGGTTTCGACAGTGGTATCAAGAAAGCCGACCGTCCAGAAAGCAATGGCAAACTACTGGACGTAAATATGCCAAGAGAAACCACACAACAGCCAGGGGCTGTTAGGGTTGGTTCTGCAATGTCCTGTAAAGGATACACAACTAACTTCTCTCCCCCATTTCCGGTCCAAAGTCTGGATAAGAAAGGAGGATCGAGCATGGGGACCTATGACAAATTATTTGATACAGAAAATTGCAGGAAAGGATGCAAAATCAAATTGTGTGTGGTGCACATAGTGCATGTATGATGAGTACCGATGAAAGCCGCTCTGCAGAAGTCAGTGGCCAGACCTAAGCTCACCGCTTGACTAAAAAATAATTACTAGAATAGGTTTGTGGAATGTTAGGACTATGGTGGAGGCAACAAAATCCGCCTATGTAGCAGAAGAAATGAAGAGATACCAACTAGATTTACAGGCGGAGTGCAGAGTATGGTTTAGACATTAACATTCAAAAAACAAAAACTATGGTAATTAACAAAAAGAGCGGCCAACTGTGAACATCACAGTAAACGGAGAGCTAACAGAACAAGTATCATGTTTTTTTCCATCTAGGACATGTAGTAACTGACGATGGAAGAAGCGAAACAGAAATGAAAAAAGAGAATAGGAATTGAATGGTTAAAACTATCTTCAAAAAGATGCAGAAATTACTGACAGCTAGAGTGATAAACAACACACTAAAAATTAGAACTGTCAAATGTTATTTATACCCAATCCTGCCATATGGTGCAGAAAACTGGATAATGAACAAGCAACTATAAAATCAATTTGAGTTCCTGGTAATGTGGGTATACAGAATAATAGGTCATATTTCATGGAAACAAAAACAGTCCAATAAAGAGGTTCTGGAAAAACTACAAATGAAAACAGAATTACTGAAATAAATAAAAAAGAGACAACTGAAATACTCTGGCCACATTAATAGACATAACACACTTTTAAAAACCATACTGGAGGGAAAGGTAGAAGGCAAGAGAGCAAGAGGTTGGCAACAATACAAGTGGGATAATAACATCAAGAGAAGGATGGTCAGCAGTCTGAGAAAGTGTACAACCAGGAGAAGAGACAGAGCGTGTTGGAGATCCAGTGCAGCTAACCTTCACTGTGGAGACAGCACCTCACTGAGACTGAGAACTAGATATTTTAGGGTTAAGTAGAGTCAGGTGGCCAGCAGCAGAAAAAACAGTTACTAGGCTTACCCTGATATACTCAGGGAGAGAAGATGGAAAACATTTGAAAGGAGTAGGCATTTTGATGATACCTAGAGCTGCACTATGTCTACTAGAATGGAAGCCTATTTCAAGCATAACAATTAGAGGTAGGCTTAGTACAAAACATATTAAAATGACCATAATTCAGTGTTATGCTCCAACTAATGACGCTAAAACTGAGGATAAAGATCAATTTTATGACCAACTGCAGCATCAAGAAAATAAAATTGCTAAACATGACCTAGTGGTAGTAATGGAAGATTTGAACGCAAACCTAGGTAGTGAAAATATGGGTGTTGAGAGAGCAATGGGAAAAGAAGGAGTTCACACAATAAATAAAAATGGAGAAAGACTAGAGAATTTTGTATGCAGTCAAAAGGCGTATGATAGTGTACATAGAAACAGTTTAGGGAATGCTATGAAAGACTTTGGAATATTTAAGAAGTTAATTACCATGACTAAACTATGTATTGAAGACACATATAATATAGTAATATATAAAGGCAGAAAGTCAGACCCTTTTCAAAAAGCATCTGGTTTAAAGCAAGGTGATGCTCTGTCCCCACTTCTTTTAAACTTGGTGCTGGAGAACATTTTAAGGAAACTGAAACAAGAGTGTACTATAGGAGAATCTACCAGAAGACTTGGCTATGCAGATGACATTGATATCATGGGAGAAAATGAACTAGAGACTGTTAAAACACTGGATGTCTTAGAAGAATCAGCTCAGAAAATGTGATTAGTTATCAGTCAAGATAAGACAGAATACATGATAATAACTAGACAGTGAAAGGATATAAACTCCGGCCACATACAAGTCGATAATTTGAAAATCAAACGAACGGAAACATATAAGTACTTGGGTGCAAACTTCAACTGCTTCAACATGCTGAGAGAAGAAATAAAATCTAGAATACAATCTGGAAATAATATAATATGCCCTTCAACTTCTACTAAAGTCAAAGTGTCTGTCTTGCAACACCAAGATCAAAATACACAAAACCTTAATAAGACCAGTTATTTTATATGGCTCTGAAACTTGAAGCACTAGTAACAGAGATAAAGCCTTATTACAGGTTTTGGAAAACAGTCTTACGACGAAACTTTGGACCCATCAAAGATGCAAACAGTGAGGAATGGAGAGTGAAAAGCAACGCAAAATTTATAATCTGTTTAAATCACCACTGATCATTGGCATCAAGAGAGCTAATAGACTGAAATGGTTGTGGGCATATTTTAAAAAAATGTCAGATGACGGAGACATAAAAACTGTATACACAAGAAAGATAATTGGTCATAGACCACGAGACAGAGCTCCAAACAATTAGTGTCACCAACTGGAAAGAAAAGGCCAACCAGAGAGATGAATGGAGGTCAGTGATATCTGCAGCAGTGAACCTCAAGTGCTTGGAATGCTGAAGAAGAAGCAGAGGTATTGCAACAATAAAATATTAAAATGTTAACATATTCAAGGATTTTAGACATGAATCAAGATTTGTATTTGTACACATAAAATGTTGTACCTTACTTTTTTTAAATACTAAATTAACAACATTGCTATCCATTTCTAAGAATTCACATGCTTTTTCTATTCAATGATGCATCAGCTAGCCTTTATTTGAGACAATGAATCTAGATAGTTTGGATTTTATTATAATTTTTCTGTGCCATGTCAAATTTCACAACAACTGAATTTCAGACACAGCTGATCGAAACAGGGATGATCTGACTGAAATATTTTGTTCTACTTTATTACAACTAATAGATCTGGCACTGCCATTATTAATTATAATGGTAAGACTACTGTCATTATCTGGCTCAGATTCATCAACGACAGCACAAGTATGAATGAACAAACAAACAAACTTTATTTTCAAAGGGTTACAAATTAGGCACGCAGTCCCGTCTGCATGTTTGCTTTATCTGGTCATGAAAATCACATAAAAATTGTATTGATTTAATTAAAAACAAAAAAAATATAAATCTTATCATTTCACCTTGCTTGGAAAAGAATAATACTTTCTGTCGCAAATTCTAGTTTTTTTTTTCAGCAGCAAGTGAACAGTTCCAATTCCAACTGCTCCAGTAAATGTCTGATTGTATAATCGTCTCACCTTCCCCTTGATTGTTGAGCATCAGTCAGATCCCCTGGTAACTCCTTAACTCCTTGCAGTGCCATTCTCTTCAAACCGCAATGATCTCTTTGTACCTCTGTACTGTTCACACGCTTCCAAAGGACCCTCACAACATCTAGCTTGTCATACATCAATTCATTACCAAATGGTGCAGAACCGGCTAGTCTATCTGCCTGTTCAATTGCTAAATTGTGTCTTTAACTTGTGCTATCCAAGACCTTCCTTTTTTCAGTCTGTGACTCTTAGCTCTACCTAGGGCTTCATGCAGGAGGTGCTTCTTGTCTGCGGTTACTCTGAGATATGACTTTGCTTGCAGAACTTTAAGCTTATCTGCAATAATAGGCAATGCAAGTATATATCGCATACAAAAAAAAGTTTTCCATGTTGCTAAGGGAGCTAAGATGGATGACTTATACGGCCAGTCCATGAACTCACGACCTTAAGTAATTAGACCCTACACAAATCTTATTCTTGCTCAGACATTTTGACCAACTCCTCCCCTGGTCCAAATCTTTCAAGCCTGCATAAATGTCTAATTGTGTCTTTAACTTGTGCTATCCAAGACCTTCCTTTTTTCAGTCTGTGACTCTTAGCTCTACCTAGGGCTTCATGCAGGAGGTGCTTCTTGTCTGCGGTTACTCTGAGATATGACTTTGCTTGAAGAACTTTAAGCTTATCTGCAATAGTAGGCAATGCAAGTATATATCGCATACAAAAAAAAGTTTTCCATGTTGCTAAGGGAGCTAAGATGGATGACTTATACGGGTCGCAAAAACACTGAACAAATAATAATTACACAGTAACTAACAAACACATCAACTTCCCAGCAGCATCCAGCAGTGAAACATGTTGCCCTCTCCGGTCATATCTCTTGGTGACTAAATTCGATGATCACCGAAATCATGACATGTAGACTGCAAACAGATGGCCTTACCGACAGTTATTATTTTGAGTTTTATCCGGGTATATTTATTTTTATTATTCCAAGATAGCTGCGCCTATAACTGGTATCAGTCTAAGCTGATACAAGCATTGCTGGCAGTCAAATTTTGTTAATTTTTGATAAAAGCGCATTTACATTCATTTTGTCATATCTTAAGACGTAAATCAGACCCATAGTATTGATGATTCGGAATTGGAAAGCAAATATAGTGCTTAAAAGGATAATTCTTGGATAAGCAGAGATACCTTAGCTCTGATCAACATACCTTAGCTCTGAGCATACAATTATACAAGTGAAATATTGAGGAGGGGATCTGAGCCCTTTCAGACATGTCCAGAGTGCAATGATGATAACCCAACTAACTAACTAACTCACTGTAACATTTTAATTTATCGCCAACCATGTCCCAAACATTTTATTGCACTTACATTGAACATATTCATAAAAAACTGGGGAAATTGGTGGTTTTGAAACATCTCCTGAAATGTCTATAAATAGCCACACAAATTTGAGATGGCTACCATGATGTTGAGACAGATTTACATAATATATTCTTGTTCATGTGTAGCAACCTTAATAATGGTGCTCTGAAGGTTTCAAAACCCTACGCTCATTCTGAATTTTGTCAATGAATTTTATCAGGAAGAGCAGTCATTCTGCAAAAAAAAAAAAATCTCTTAACACCCTTGATAATGGGAGACAGCAATGCAACGGACTGCTGGTCAGAAAAGTGTTAAGGTTGGAGAAAGGAACATTTTCAGTGGTTAGGACAGATCCCTAGCTTAACTTTGTTGTAGCAGTATTCTAACATTATTCCTCAACATTTCCTTGTCACCATGATGAAAATGTGTATGTTGCAAAGCAGCTGAATTAGCATGGTATGTTTCATGTGCTACACTTGTGAAATTTTAAAACTACATTATCACCACTTAGTTATCTCATGCTAAACCCCCGGTACTGAAAGAGTTAATAACAGCTTATAAATAGGAGAAGGAAGAGACTGAGGAGAAACAGAGGAGGAGGAAGAATAGAAGAAGAAAGAGTGCACAAATAGGAGAGTTCTTTTAATCTGTTACCAAAAACTGGCATGTTTACCTGTCCAGAATTTTTCTGTTTTTGACAAATCAATTCTCCAAGTATATTTGTGGTCCTATGTTAAAGAGAGAGAACAAAAATCCCATGTTAATGCATTGTGCATCAAACAACTTGTCATATGTTGTACATAATTTGCTTCAGATAGCTGTTATGCATCAATTCACTCAGACATAGTTATTAAAATACTCTCTCCACCTGTCTACTTCAGCCCCTTCACTCAGTTATTTATCTTTCATACCTATATTCCTTTAATATAAATATCTGGTATTTTAAAGGTTCTGGTAATAGAATTAATCACATTTTTATAATGCTGGAAAATTTATTATAAGTTCATAAGGCATCAACAGCTTGTTGTCACAATATATCATTAAAAACAAGAGTGATATGTGGATCATCTTGGTAAAGATTGGACATTACAACATTTCGGACAAGCCCATATTAGCTCTGTATCCGTCTTCAACAGCCAGCAAAGAGTCTCCATACTGATGGTACCTGTTGTCATCTAGTTAACTACTTGTCTTGCTTTCCCCCGAGTTTTGAGTGCTGCCTATAGCCCATAGACACTTCCCGCTGCATCCTTTTCTCCAGGTACGAGTTTTCAATATCTTCCCTTTTATTTGAAATCTCCTCTGCCTTGTGCAGTTGCAGTAGACCCCCTTTCCCACCCCCTCTCTCCGGGTCAGTCCACCAGCCAACCTATTTGTCTGAGCTGATACTATGATAATTTGTTAGGATAACCCAAGTCAAAATCAATTACCATTTACTATGATACTCTCTCTGTTCATCCATCAAGCATCTTTTCCGTCTGTTGCTTTCTATCCCTGTGAGCTTAAATCTTCTAGGTTCTGTAGTCCTACTATTCTAATTTCACCAAAATATGAATGTTTGTCTAAATTTATAAATATGTGGTAAATGTGCTAACTGCCCTTCTTTCATCAAGTGCCTTGCCGACTGGCATGGGCGATAATGCCTCTCCATAATCTGCGATCTCCTGCAGCATGTATCAGTTTGTGTGGCGACACACCTCCATGCCACGCAACAAGACTGTCAAGCATCTTCTCTCGTTGTCTTCCTCTATCCCTCCTTCCACAGATCTTTCCAGTATCTTAGTATATCATTTCTTATAAAGAACTTTATGTTAATATTATCTTCCCTTTCAGTTTCAGATAAAGAAGAAACATCTGGAGCAAGTACTGGCACATGTTTCATATTATAGCAATATTCTAAACCTAAAATTCTAAAAAACAGTCATCTCTCAGAGTAGCAGCAGAAAAACAGTCATCTCTCAGAGTAGCAGCAGAAAAACAGTCATCTCTCAGAGTAGCAGCAGAAAAACAGTCATCTCTCAGAGTAGCAGCAGAAAAACAGTCATCTCTCAGAGTAGCAGCAGAAAAACAGTCATCTCTCAGAGTAGCAGCAGAAAAACAGTCATCTCTCAGAGTAGCAGCAGAAAAACAGTCATCTCTCAGAGTAGCAGCAGAAAAACAGTCATCTCTCAGAGTAGCAGCAGAAAAACAGTCATCTCTCAGAGTAGCAGCAGACAAGAAGCACCGCCTGCATGGTGTCCTGGATAGAGCTAAGAGTCACAGACTCATACAAACTTCTAACAATCACATGATTACTATATTTTATCAAAGATAACAATTTACAAACAACCTCAAGCTACAAACCTGATTAGAATTGACAGGAGTCTTAAAATTTTCAGTTAGTGATGCTGATGAAGCTTCAGGTACCTCATAATCAGATGGCTCTTCTTCTATGGAATCAGTAATACTAAAGTGCTGGTGTTCTAGTTCCATAGAGCCGGTTTCATTTGTTGATACACTGCATATAACATACATTTTAATTAGCAAAAAAACAAAACAATTCAAATATTCAACAATGAAATTAGCTTGTAAATATCTAATTATATAGTTTTTCCCTAATTGACAAAAGCAATAATTTTCTTGTCTTGAGGATGAGCTATAAATTGTGTCAACATACCTTAGCTAGCTCTTATCAACATACCATAGCTCTGATCAACGTACCTTAGCTCTGATCAACATACCTTAGCTCTGAGCATACAATTATACAAGTGAAATAAATCTAATGATTAAAAACTGTGCGCATTATACTGCTGCTTGAAAAAACAAAGCAAACAGAAATACAAAGTTGTATGTTTAATACTGCACTTTTGAGGATATTTGTACACTTCTCTCTTTAACTGAATCAATAGTTTTAGGCCTTACGTACATAATGTCTGACATGTTAATGGTGCTTATAAGTATCAGAAAGGTAAACAATTCAATGTCCATGCAATGAAATTATCTTTTAAAAACTATCTGACTATGGTAAATTAGGTGAGTGGTGAGAGAAAACGCGTTCAGTCATTCACCCTGATCAGGCGGCAGTAATGTGGTGTTCTTTAAATTACAGAATTGTCAGAGATGTGATATCTGACATCACAACAAACGGCAGTAATATACAGAGAGATAATTCACTAAAATATCTAGAAATTACTTTTGACAGAGACATGATTTTCAAACACCATGTGAAAGAGGTAGTTTTAAAGACAGTGAAAGGACTTTATGCTTTAAATGTGATGGCATCAGCAGATATGGAACAGAAAATGCTCAACACACTCTACCAGCAACTCAGCTGATTATTCTGGTACTGGAACTGTAAGAGCTAATGTTCCAAGCCTCACAATTATGAAAATAACATCAAAAGAGAAAGCAAATTGAGGAACCTGGGTATCATTTTCAATAGAAGCCTGTCCTTCAGGGATCATGTAGAGGCAGTGGCAGTGAAATGCCAAAAAGGACAATGCTCTCAAAATGCTGGCAGCAATGGACATGGAAAAAAGAATGCTGCTCACAGTGTTTTAGCATGTGATCCTGTCGGTGATATATTATGGACTTGGAATGCTTACCATATCAAAGAGTCAGCTGATGAAACTTGAACAAACACAGAATGAAGCCATGCGGGTAATTCTGGGATTTACAAGAGATACCCCAGTAGTATGTATGAGATATATATTGGCACTGTCTACTATTGCTAGTCAGCTCTGTGGCAAAGTCAATGTGTACGCTTTGTAATGCCGGGATGCCGGGTTCGATCCCAGCTGCGGGCCATGGGCCTTGGGTTAGTTTCGACAATGGTATCAAGAAAGCCGACCGTCCAGAAAGCAATGGCAAACTGCTGGATGTAAATTTGCCTAGGAAAAAACACATAACAGCCAGGGGCTGTTGGGGTTGGTTCTGCAATGTCCTGTAAAGGATACGCAACTAACCTTCTATTGCTAACAGGCTCAAAGTTCTGCAAGCAAAGTCATATATCAAAGTAGTTGCAGACAAGAAGCACCTCCTGCATGAAGCCCTGGGTAGAGCTAAGGGTCACAGACTGAAAAGAGGAAGATCTTGGATGGCCCTAGCTGAATATATGATTGGACATGTGTGCAGGCTCAATAAATGTAAGCAAGGAGAGGAGTGGGTCAAAATGTCAGTGCAAGTTTAAGACTTGTGTAGGATTCTTATCACTTTGAGTTGTGAGTGCAGGGACTGGCCAGTTGGTGCTGCAGAATCAGAAGTGCAGTGATGTCAAGCCTTGAATCATTCATTCATTCTTCCTATTGATATTACTTCTGTCTTTCCAGTGTTGATTCTCAAGTTACTATTTTGACATTTTTTTTAATGGCTGAATCTGCTATTAAGACTAATTTGTTGATCTTACTAATATCTTTCTTCCTGGGCTTGGCATCCTTTCATAAACTGTAGGTGATAAACAGTAGTGGTGATAAGCCACACCCCTATTTTACTCCAGATATTACTGCAAATGTTTTAGATGTTCCTCATTTATTTTAACTACGCATCTACAATCCTGCTGCTTGCAAAATTCATAGTGGTGTGTAAAGAGTTAATAAAGCTAGGGTTTGGTGAAGCATAGGTACACACTGGCATTCATGTTGTGTTGAAGGGTAGTGAGTGAAAACACTGGAATCAACTAAAGTTGTGGAGCTGGGGTTGCTGGACATTCACGTGTTGGCTGTGAATCCAGGGCAGTGGAAAAGAGTGGAGCCTGAGCCACTTGCAGCTGTGGAAACATGAGTTGCTTGAAGTTCACAACAAGCTTGCGAACACGTTACCATGGTCCATCAGGGATATTGTGAAATCCTTGTAGGTACACGTTACCATGGTCCATCAGGGATATTGTGAAATCCCTGTAGGTACACGTTACCATGGTCCATCAGGGATATTGTGAAATCCCTGTAGGTACACGTTACCATGGTCCATCAGGGATATTGTGAAATCCCTGTAGGTACACGTTACCATGGTCCATCAGGGATATTGTGAAATCCTTGTAGGTACACATTACCATGGTCCATCAGGGATATTGTGAAATCCATGTAGGTACACGTTACCATGGTCCATCAGGGATATTGTGAAATCCGTGTAGGTACACGTTACCATGGTCCATCAGGGATATTGTGAAATCCTTGTAGGTACACATTACCATGGTCCATCAGGGATATTGTGAAATCCCTGTAGGTACACGTTACCATGGTCCATCAGGGATATTGTGAAATCCCTGTAGGTACACGTTACCATGGTCCATCAGGGATATTGTGAAATCCCTGTAGGTACACGTTACCATGGTCCATCAGGGATATTGTGAAATCCTTGTAGGTACACATTACCATGGTCCATCAGGGATATTGTGAAATCCCTGTAGGTACACGTTACCATGGTCCATCAGGGATATTGTGAAATCCCTGTAGGTACACGTTACCATGGTCCATCAGGGATATTGTGAAATCCTTGTAGGTACACATTACCATGGTCCATCAGGGATATTGTGAAATCCCTGTAGGTACACGTTACCATGGTCCATCGGGGATATTGTGAAATCCATGTAGGTACACGTTACCATGGTCCATCAGGGATATTGTGAAATCCGTGTAGGTACACGTTACCATGGTCCATCAGGGATATTGTGAAATCCGTGTAGGTCAACAGCACATGGGATAATCGCGTGGAACTTGGGTCAATCATCAATCAGTTTAAGTGTGGGCAGAGCGTGCACAATTTTCTAGTCCTAGGAGGCATAGACTTGTGTGACAGTTTTAATAATACTGAGTCAAACTGAGTAGGTTAGATAGAGCCTGTTCATCCTTATTGCTAGCCCTGACGTGAGGGTTAGCCAGCTTCCGAGGCACAGAAGCAGTGAGCTCAAGAGTCCGATTGATTGCGAGTGTATGCTGTACTATGGAGCGCTGCAAGACTGTTTGGGAGAGTGTGGAGCTTAAGGGGTTAATTCCATGTTAGCCAGTGTAAAGACATAAGTGATGTTGCTCCATGTCCATTCATTGTGTGCAGGTGGGTAGACCCGAACATTCTTGTGGAATAAATATATGTGAGACATTCGTTGTTGAGTTTTCCTGACTGTGCAAGAGTTGCAGAGTTCTAGTGCAATCATAACCTAGACACTTGACTATATGTTTGTATTCTGCCACCCATAATCAGCATATAACAGGTGGTGTAAAGGTTTCTGAGGTTTCCTTTTGTTGCTGCTGTCTCTGCTTCTTGTGCTAGGTCCTCTAAATATTTAATTTTAACCGCCTTTATTCACCTTTTAACTTCCTTTTTAGCATTTGCATAGTTTTTTTATAAGTTCTAGCTTGAGTACCACTAGTTTTGCTATTTATTAAGTCTACCTATTTGCTTTTTCTTCCTTTGATTTTGACAAGGCACTGTCTATATACTGTATGTTCTCTGTCCCTTATACTAAGGAATTTTATGCAAATTCCCTAAATCTGTTTCCAGCAGACATCAGTGCTAACCTCAGTCGATTGTTGTAGGACCTGGTATTTACTTAAGACTGTAACTGAAACATCTTTCATTAACTTCTTTATTTCTGAGAAATCCTATATTTTACTAGTTCTGCAACTGTAAGTTGTTATACCTTGCTTACCAACAGATGGTCAGTAAATACATCAGCACATCTGTAAGTCCTAACATCAAATAGGGATGATCTAGTTTTTTTGTTTATATAGATATAATCAGTGTGATTTGTTGTCTTATAGTCTGGTTATTCACATGTCGGAAAATGTGTCCACCAATAAAATATTGATTCCTTGCACCCAAATTGGTGAACAATTCTCCATTTACATTCATTACCCCCAATACATGAGCTGCCACAATCTCATCCATAACCTGTGATATCTGATCCTATATTAGCACTCAAGTCACCCATCCAAATTTGTATACAGCATTTCATTTCTTATTTATTCTATTTTTATGTTGCATGTAAAATTCCTCCTTAACTGATTCATTCTTATTATTTGTTTGTGCACAACACAGTATTACTGATATGTTCACTTTCCCTTTTGGTTATTCATCACAAGTTCACAGGAGGTGAAGTGACAAATTTAATGTGTCAGTTCAAACTCATATGTACTGCCTGCTCATTAACAACATCTAGCTAATAAACTGCTAACCTTTTTAATTGACCAACCATTGAAACTCTTGCAGATTCAACATTCTGAATTTGTCCACTTCTTACACTATGGAAAATAAACAAGAAATAAATTTAATGTTTATAAAAGTCACACAATACATCAAAAGGGTAAAACCAATAAGTGTAAAACTGGTATCAGATGGTTATTAAAAAAAATGCACAGCTTTAAGTTGAGAAGAACTGTTGCAGATATACATAGGCAACAAATATTAATAATTGCAGAAGTTTGCACAGACAATAATTAGCAAAAACTATAATTTTACATAAGTACAAAACGGTAAAAACTTTACCATTTGCAAAGATACACTTTGGAAACATCTGGTAATATCTGTAATACTGGCAGAAGTACAGGCAGGTAAGAATTAGCATTTGCAAAGATGCCAGTTGGCAAGACCTGTAATGTTTACAGACACCTTATCTGTCAACTTAAAAATGAGTCTAATTTTATTATAGCCGAAACAAAAATGTCATCCATAAGGCAAAGAATGTAATCCAAACAAGCAAAATTAATTTTATTTAGCTATTCAAAGCACCTGATAACGTATGTAGCATGAAGCAAAGAGACAACATTAAATTATTAAAATTAAAACTAATCACATTTCAGTTGGATTTATTCAGTTTTGTGCTTCATTTTATGTTGATGTAGTAGCGCATCTGACGAGACATAGCGAAATATGCCTGGCAATAAATTGTGCAATGTATTGTTTGTGTCCGCATTATTTAAACATTTAATTCCCTTTTGAATTCTGAAAAAGTGCTACTGAGACAGCTGAACTGGTAGGATAATCATATGAGGATTAATGTTTATCTCATGCACAGATTTTCATATGGTATTTATTATTTATCAATTTTTTTTTCAAGGGTTTATTCAAGGTAATTTTGCCTTGTTCAAGGGTGTACCAGACAAATGCAGTACCTTCTTCATGCGCACAATGTCTAGAGAGACGAGAACCGACAAACAATGTTGAGAATACAGTACATACAGAAGAAACAAACACTGAAATGTTGATAGCTGTAGTTACCAAAACCACCAGGGAAAGATAAATATAATGTATGGAACAGTAAAGCAGCCATAAAAACACACAGTAAAATGAAAAAACATTCGATTAGAGATGCAGAAAAAAGAAAAAGATGTAGATAGAAAGCTTAAATAGGTGGGTAAAATCAATTTCACGTGAGATGCGACTCCTTCAAGTGCTGTCTGCTCTAGATGAAATACTTGAGAGTGAGGGAGACTGACAAAGGGCACAGGAGGAAAGGTAAGGCAGACACCCAGAGAGAGAGAGAGAGAGAGAAAGATGGCTGAGGAAAGGAAGGCAGAGAGAGTAACAGAAAAAGAGGGAGAGACACATAGAGAGGGGTTGGCAGAGAGAGATAGAGAGGGAGGAAGGAGTGACATGCTGAGAAGAGATGGAAGGAAAAAGACATAAAAAGACAGACAGGAAGGGAAGTAGACAGTCAGAGATGATGAAGACTACAGTCAGGGGGGGATAGAGTGAGGTTAATAAAGAAAGGGAGGAAAGGAAAGAGACAGACAGAGAAGATATTACACAGAGAGAGGGGAAAGAGGTAAACAGACAGAGAGGAACACAGATGGCAAGAGAGAAGGACAGACAGACAGAGATACAAAGGGGGAAGGAGAGTGACAGGCAAGCAGAAACAGAGGGAGGATAAGAAAGAAGTATAGACAAAAAGATTTAAACAGGAAGTGTGTGAGAGAGAGAGAGAGAGAGAGAGAGAGAGAGAGAGAGAGAGAGAGAGAGAGAGAGAGAGAGAGAGAGAGAGAGAGAGAGAGAGAGAGAGAGAGAGAGAGAGAGAGAGAGAGAGAGAGAGAGGCAAACAGATAGACGTTGGAAGAGAAAAAAAAGATACTCTTATATTTTAAAGAGATCCAGCGAGAGAGAGGGAGGGAGGAAGAGACAACAAGAAATTTTAGAGATACAGTGGAAGGGAAAGAAGGCAAACAGACAGTTAGATACAGAGAGTGATGGACAAGAAAGGAAAAGAGAGATAAAGAAAAAGGGAGAGAGGAAAACAGACACACAGAGAGACAATTAGATACAAAGATACAGAGAGGGAGGGAGTGAGTGATAAAAAGAAATAGAGAGGAAGGGAAAGAAAGAAGCAAACCAAGAGAGATATAAAGAGGAAGGGGGAGGGGCAGAAAGATTTACAAAGAACGGCAAACAAATCCTGAGAGGTTGCCATATCAGTTATTGGTCATCAGACAAAGAATGTGGCACAAATCAGAAGGAAAGTATTATCTTGCCAAATTCTTCCACTAAAATGTTCTCACATAATGCTTACAGTCAGACACTGGTCTTTCTATCCCCATTCTCCCCATGCAGGTTCCAGGGCACCTTTGTGGAGAAAACAAGAATAGACCCACTGCCTCCCCAACAAGCATGTCATAAGAGTCAATCAACTGGGAGCTTCCTTTGAAGTTGGAGTGCATCTGCCTGAGAGGCAAGGAACCAACAATCTGCATACCAATAAGTCCAATTTGTAAAAAAAAAGGACGTGCACACAATACTCAGGCTCTAAAGTCCAGAGGTGGACGAACAAAAGAACTTTTTGCCGGATTTTCCAGCCAGTGAATGCAAGAAAGAAGTATTACCATTCTCTGACCCTTGGAAGGATTTTGTCAATGTGAACAGAAACTGGATTTCCAATCTAGCTTCATCTTCAGTCATTCTTTCACTAGCTTAAAGCTTGCTAGGCAACACTTGCATTAAAAACACAGACTATGTGTGGTGTATATCTCAACAAAGAGATTCATTACTGTGCTTCATCGTATGTTGACTTATTCTGAACTCTGTACCTGACAAGATACAATGAAAAATAAACAGTGCAACCTATTGCTTGTGTCTTTATTATTGACACATGTATAATTCTTAGGCATTATATAGAATCAATTTTAACACCAAGTCAGTACTAAGTGTGAGAAATATAATATGAGGATAAGCACCGATAAGACAGAGTCAATGGTAATAGGTAGACAAGAAAAACCATATCAAGAACCCTTTTTGTAAATGAGCGAATTTAAATATCTAGAGTTATTTTTTTACCTGAGATGGAAGAATGGATAGAGAAATCAACAACAATGTATAAAATCAAATCAGGTTATGGGACAATTTACACCGCTGCTGACTCATAAAAATATACTCATGTCAACCAAAACAAAGCAAATGTCATAAACGGTTTTTTGGCTGACATTATGCTACCAGTGCCAAACATGGACCCTTACTACAACTAATGAGCGGAAGTCACAACAACAGAGATGAGATGTCTTAGGAGAGCTGCCTGTGTGACAAGAAGAGATAAAATCAAGAATGAAGAAATAAGAAGAAGACTAGGACTGCAACTAGTCATACAATTCATTAAACAACAACAAATGAGGTGCCATTAGCAAAATAAGACGGAGTAAAACGAGAGCTGATCACAGACGGCAGTAGAGATGGGCTCAGCCACCACTGTGGAATTATCATTTTCTATAAGCAGCTACCAAATTTTCAGTATGCAAAACACTATTGGAAAACTGCTAGAACAAATAGTGGCAAGGAAAATTACTCATAAATTAGAACAAACAGGTAGATTACCATCAACATAGGGAGGATATCAATCACATAGGGATACGTAAAGTATTGCAGCCATTTTTGCGTACAATGAAGGTTTCCATGCAGGAGTGAAAACGTGTGCTGTGACCCTAGACTTGGAAGATGCATCAAACAAGGTTCCCTATGAAAAACTCATACATCAACTCCTAAAGATCAACATTTCCCCCACACTCTCATTAAATGGATAGTAGCAGCACTCTTCAAGAGACAGGTTGTTTTCAAATGTGCAAGATGGATCTCAGTTAAAACCCATACCCCAAGGATTGCCCAGGGGTCACCTTTGTCTCCAGCCCTCTTCAATATTTAACTACTAAGGTGACAAAATATCAAATCACAGGTGAAGGAAGACACTCCCATTTGCTGATGACATACTAGTATACCACCAAGGCAAGAACAGGGGCAGGATTGTAGAAGAACAAAAGGAACTGAGAGGCATAGCAGATTGGTGTCAAACCTCCGGAGCATAGATTAACCATGGGAAAAGTGATAGCAACTTAGTTTTCTTTGAACCACATAGTACACACAATAACGCCCTCTGTGCATTTAAAAGGTGAAGAGATAGCAAGGACTGCACTTGTTAAATATCTCAGAATAAGTTTGATTGGAGCCTTAGCTGCAGATTCTAAGTTGATACTTTGATCAACAAGGCCAGAAAAAGCTTGGTGGCAATGAGAGTTATGGCTGCCATGTGTGGTCAACAAAGGCTGCTAGTCATCTATCTATCTATCTATATATCTACCTACCTACCTACCTACCTACCTACCTACCTACCTACCTACCTACCTACCTACCTACCTACCTACCTACCTACCTACCTACCTACCTACCTACCTACCTACCTACCTACCTACCTACCTATCTATCTATCTATCTATCTATCTATCTATCTATCTATCTATCTATCTATCTATCTATCTATCTATCTATCTATCTATCTATCTATCTATCTATCTATCTATCTATCAATCTGTCTGCCTGTCAGCTGATATTTGTTTGCTAGCACAGGCACCACTTTTATTCCATGGGGATGGACTAATGTCATCCCCACAACCCAACCCTGGTTACGCCATATAGGCCAACCCCTCTCTCCCTCCTTAGACACTCAGTGTACGCAGTTGGCGTCTAATCCGCCCCTTTTTTCGCTCCCACCCGTGCGATGGAGATATATAGGCCGACTGTCATTTTCTTGTACAAAGTTTTTTCGCCAGGGACACAGATGAGTATCATTTATTTTATACATTAGAGTCCTATATAGTCACTTCATAGTTAGAGCATATTTGTGTATGTGTACTGTGTTGTCGTTTATGTGCTGATGAAGGCTAATCGCCGCAACGTCCTTTATTTGTTTATTGTGATCAATTTTGTAAAGCTAACATAAACTGTTTGTTGTTTCTTACCAACTTTTCTCTTCCCTATAATTTTCTACTCCTTTTAAAAACTAGTCATTCTCTATCAGGGTTTTATCCTTTCTGGCAATCCTCACCCTCAGCAAGATACAGATTGGAAAAGGCTGAGCCAAAGACATATCATGTACAGCAATGAGATACCTACCAGATCTTCCAGACATAAGCAGCAGGCTTGAAATGCGCCAAGCATGTGACTATCTCAAAATCGCGGAAGACTTTACACATCCACTGCACAATGAACTAAATACACGTAAAGGCAATACACTTAAACGAGAGCAGTCTTGGTTGATAAAAAGCGACAATCCCACCAACCCATAGAGTTGCCCAAAAAAATGGATGTCAACCGATATTCTGCAGCTGATGGATGAAGGAAGAAAAAGAATGATAAAGAGGAATACTCTAGAATACAAAAAGAAATAGTAAACAAATGCAAAGTGGCTAAAGAAGCCTGGCTGAATCAAATGTGTACAGAGATTGGGGAAAATCACAGGAAAGACTCATATTCCATGTACCAACAGATAAATATGTTAACAGTAAAAGATGACACATAACAGCACTGGATGTTTGATATCAAAAGATGGTGACTTATTAATGGGACATAGTTATATAATTAGCAGATGGACTGAGTATATAGGGGAATTGTATGATGATAATAGACCAGATGTAAATAAATAAACAGTGCTGATCAATAAACTTTCTGTTACTTGATTAATTCATAGACCAGATGTAGAACTGCAGACAAACAATGATGGTCCACCAATAATGACTGCAGAAGTTGAGGATGCAATACATCATATGAAGAAAGGAAAAGCACCCGGGCCAGACAACATCTCACTGGAAGAAATCGAAGCACTGGGAGATTTTGGAACTGAAATAATAACTAAACTTTTAAATTATATTTATAATAGTGGGTATATTCCAAATGACTTCTTAAAATCCATATTTATAGCTCTGCCAAAGAAACCAGGCACTTTAAAATGTGAAGACCATCGCACAATAAGTCTTATGAGTCACATGACTAAGATTTTACTGAGAATAATTATGAGAAGAATAAGAAACAAAATTAAACCAGAAATCAGCGATGAACAATGTGGATTTGTAGAAAGAAAAGGTACAAACAATGCCATATACATTCTAAGGACATTGTCAGAAAGAGCTATAGAAGTAAAGATTGATTTGTACTTATGCTTCATAGACTATACAAAAGCATTTGACTGTGTGAAGCATGAAGAAGTAATCAAACTGTTAGAAAAATTAAACTTTGATGGAAAAGATCTACGAATAATAAAGAATATGTATTGGCGGCAAACAGCAGCTAAAAGAATTAACAACTGTTTAGGTACATTTCAAAGCATAAAGAGGGGCGTACGACAAGGATGTGTACTGTCACCTGATTTGTTTTCAATATACAGTGAATATATAATGAGATCTTTAATTGATATGCCCGGAATTGTGGTTGGTGGGCACAATATAAACAATTTACGTTATGCTGATGACACAGTCTTGATAGCAACAAGTCAGAAAAGAACTACAGGAAATGATAGACATTGTGGTGTTAGAAAGTGGAAGAATAGAACTAAGTTTGAATAATGGGAAGACAGAAGTAATAGTGGTATCAAAGAAACGAATTACTCCTAAATGTGTAATAAAAGTCGAAGGTGTTATTTTAGGACAAGTATAGGAATTTAAGGATCTGGGCACATGGATAACATCAGATGGAAAATGCATAACTGAGATAAGAAACAGAATAGTGACAGGCAAAAACTGCATTTTATAAAATTAAGAACATCGTGTGCAATATATCTTTGTCATTGAGAATTAGAAAAAGAATTGCTTGCTACATATATCCAGTTTTAACATATGGCTGTGAATCCTGGACAATCGGTAGGCAGGCCAAACAATTTCTTGAGGCCTCAGAGATGTGGTTTTACAGAAGAATGCTTAGAATACCTTGGACAGCCAAAAAGAGCAAACAAGAGGTTTTAAAAGAGGCGGGAGCCCAAAGACAACTTATCACAGACATCAGAAGGAGACGGTCATCATTTTTCGACAATGTTATGAGAAGAGGGAAAATAGAACATGTTGTGACCACGGGAAAGATTTGTGGAAGGAGGGATAGAGGAAGACAACGAGAGAAGATTCTTGACAGTCTTGTTGCATGACATAGAGGTGTGTCGGCACACGAACTGATCCATGCTGCAGGAGATCATGGATTATGGAGAGGCATGATCGCCCATGCCAGTCGGCAAGGCACCGGATGATGATGATGATGATGATGATGAGTCTTGGTTGAGCTGTGCAGAGACAGTACTTCAACATGTGATTTCAATTCAAGGCATAAACCGTGGAGAGGAATGGATACCCTTACCAAATGAAAACACGCAGTACTTTGTGGTGGTTATCACCCTGTCAAGAGAGCGCCAAGAGTTGGCACCAGCAATAGTTGATGCAGAAGTGAAAGCACTGGTGGAAGAACACTTCTCACAAGCAAAGTGCATGGACTTTTATGGCAAGAACTAAAGTGAAAGTCATTAAAGAAGACAGTGGAGCCTTTGCTTCTACCACCAGCAGCATGACAATGGAGGTCACAGCTGTGACAAAGGCTCTAGAATGGCTGAAAGCTCAGGAGTTCACCAATGCATGTTTGCTCAGCGACTCAATAAGCATCGAAGAGCGGTACATACAGAAACAGTGGCTCCATCTGATACAGCATGCAGAATTTCGCAAAATCACCTTCATTTCTGTCCCAGGGAATGCTGGTGTGAAAGGCAACGAGAGAGCATATGCTCTGGCTGGCAGTGTGACTATCAGAAATGGGCCCTCTATGGACAGGAAAGACATTATCAATGCCACATAAGAGACTAAATGAAGTGAGGCTTCTAGTTTTGTACAAAAATAAATGAAGTGAGGCTTCTAGTTTTGTACAAAAATAATTGTTCATTGAATAGTCTGCATACCCAGTGTTTACCAACTGAAGTGGCGAGACAGGAAAACCATGCAGGAGCCACTCGTCATTATGACAACCAGAACAGAATGGGAGCTGTTAGCCTAAAAACACTTGGACACATATTCAGGAGGAGATCGCATCACTTAAGGTCATGTCTGAGGAACAATGAACAATATTTCGTATCTGACTGCACATAAAAGAAAAATAAACTTACGCCCATTCTATAGCAGTTTCCATGGTGTCAAACAATTTTGGTCTTCCCCTTAAAAAAGTCTGCATGCTTGACAAAGCTTCCATGGCTGTTCCTTGTTAAAAAAAAAAATCAACAACTGTGCAATAAACTAAAAAAGGAAAATATGTTACAATTATATTTCTAAGAAAACACAATAAATAACTTCTATAATTCCTTGGCCCTTTTTATTTTAGACATGCATCTAAATGCCACTTCTACGCTGATATTTTTCACATCATAGTTAATTTTTTTTTGGAAAAGTATATCTTTTTTAATAGGCTGATCCATCCAAATAAAGGATGTGGTTAATTAAATGCCTAACTGCATGTGGAGGTACAATTACTGATCTTAGATAGTGAAATACTTAGATTATTTCTCTACTGACTGCAAATTTATGAGATTGAAAAAAATTGTTTACTATAAAAAAAAGTATTACAGTCTATGTATTATACTATCTTTCTCAGCTTTCCGTTTTCAAATTTAGATTACAGAAAATGCCTTACCTTCAACAACATCAATGACAGCAAGGCCTATTAGAGACGGGACCAAGTTTCTGAAAGCTGCATGAACAGCAATAGCTCCTCCCATACTAAAGAAATATAAAATTAATAGCAACTGAGAGATCGTAACTTTGGACACACACAGCCTTGTGAAAATTGCGATTTATGCGATAAATGTAGTTAAAGTCACATTTCCATTCATTTCTTTATGTTTCTTTATGGGGAAAAATTTGGTAGAGCTTAAAGTACATTTTTCCACAATGTTTTTCTTGTGAGCTCTCATGCTGATGCGTTAGGCAGATGTTTTGATAACGGAGGCTGATTTTTAGAGCTGTATGGTGGAACAGTTTTGTGAATACTTCTGAAACTATAGGTTATTTACTTGACTGTTTTAAATCGGAAAGCGAATGTGAAGATATTTTGGAACAGTTTGTTGATGTGAATATTATCATTTTTATGAGTGTCGTCAAAAACACTGTCGAAACTAAAAAACTTTATAGCAGTGGTGTGGCAGTTGGAGGGAGGTGTGTTATGTTACATTAGATTGTGTAAACTATTTCATGTATGTGCTTCAGGTGTGTACTGTTAAGATGCATTTGTAGGTGAAGATTGTGTATATTACAGTTATGTGGCTTAGTCAGTAGCCTGTACTTTGCAGAACCTTGCTTCCATAACAACCTTACAGAAAACCTCTCAATCACAAGCAAGATGTCCCTCGCTTGATACACCCATCTGGAGATCATTCGCCACATCCTGCACCCATCTTATCTTTGGCCTTCCTCTTCCTCTCTTACCAGGCATATACTCGCTCTATACTTTGTGACTTTTCAAGTGACCAAAATATTTCAATTTTCTGTGTTTTATTGTTTTTAATAGCCAACCTTCTTCAATATTCAGTTCTTGATGTATAAATGCATTTGTTCTTTTCTTTACCCATGATATTCTTAGAACCAATCTATAACACTTGTATTCAAATGCATTTATGTGCTATTCAGTTTGTTTAGTAATTGTCTAGCACAGAGTTGAGTGAAAATCGTTTCACAATGCAATCCTCTACATTTACAGGGATGCTATTTTCACGATGCAGGTTTTGGTGCAAATGGCAAATAGCTACTGAGTTTTATTTTGTATTAGACAGAGCTCTTATCTAGGATTATTTTAGCCACACAAAAAAAAAAAAAAAAAAAAATTATATTATATTGGTGAGAAATAGAAGATTCTTGGGGTTTTGTGTGTGTGGCAAGGAATAACCTACTGCACACAAATAAGCCAGTAAAATGTATTTACACACAAAACTCAGGCTGGATTAACCCAGTCTTACACAAATGGGTATTAACCAGTTGTCTGGGAACTGTCTGAGGCAGAAAAGTGACCAGGAAGGGAAAGGGATCCCATCTACTTTTTGTGACTTGGCCAAAAATTTGTAAAGGTTGAACACTTCACATCTCAGTAGAAACATCTGTCACTATATTATTTGTACCTGGTTCCTTGTCATGTGGGTGCATTAAACAAGTTTATATACTGTTAAGAACTTTTCCAGTGTCCTCATATGGCCACCGCAAGGGAAAAGAAAAGGGGAAAGACTGAGAGTGACTCTGCATAGAACCATCATCGGGAAGGATCAACCATGGGCCTAATAAACAGACATGGAGAGCTATGACCTCTGCCCTATGCACCACCCTAGGCTCAAGAAAAAAAAAACTAACTGTTTAAAAAAAAAAGTATAGCCATCTTATGATGATGTACAATGTACAATAATGGAGATTGTTCTCCTTTCAATTTGGTGCAAAAATGCTAAACATTTCATTATGTTAAATAGTTGTGAGGCTATGAAATTTGTGTGAGAAGAATATTGCTGTCAGAAGTAAAAAGATTCTTCAGTTGCCCTTTAAACTACAGCCAAATGATGATGATGTCAAACAAGATAACAGTTTTTATTTGTGATATTTGTTCTCCATTCAATCTGGTGCAAAAACAAAATATGAGTTTATGTTAAATAGTTGTGATGCTATGATATTTTTAACAGATACTAAAATGTGTTGTATCTGAACAATTTGCAAGGGTTAGCGAGCTTGGTAGTTAGTGGGTTAAGGAACAGTCTTCAGTTATAGTCTCAAGTAAGTACCAGATCGTGTAACAGTCTGCTGTGATGGTAAACAATGAGTCTGCTGAAAAGAGATCAAAGAAACTTGGAATAAATTTTGTGGAGAAAAGGAATTGGGAATGAATATGGTCTAGAAGTTCTTGGTAAAAGCCAGTCAAAACATAAGCTGTAGCAAACACCTGCAATCCTTTAATTTAAAAAAAATCAAAGAAAGAAAAAGCAAAAAAGCAGTCATAATTAATAGCAAAACTAAAGCTGTTAAAGTTATAGCTCATTAAATAGACACAAGATAAAAAGAAAGTTATCAGGCAAATCGGGAAAAAAAAAAGGGGGGGGGGGGGGGGGGATATTTAGATTTAGCACAAGAAGTGAAGGCAGCAGCAAAAGGAAACCTCTGAAACCTTTACAGTTTCACAGGCAAGTTATTGAATAAAACTGAATCAAATGAATTCAAGCGCAAGTTCTCACCAAAACTAAAGATCAGACAGATGGGCTGAATACTTTGAAGCACTTCTGAACAGACCAACCTAAAGGTCCCACTAGACATCCAGTTTTTGGAATTCAAAACTGGACATCAACTGATTTAAATCTAAAGAGAAAATTTGGAAAATATCAATCACCTAACGGAAGGGAAGCTACAGGTCAATGTAAAATCTCTCAAAGAAGTCACTAAGGAAGTCACTTTTAACTTGAATTCAGCAATGTACGAAAATCTTAGAGACATGGGCAAAATGTAACCTAATGAAACAAGTGCAAACAATCAGCCCAAAGAGAAGGGTAAAAACTATTACAGCAAGGAATGTTATAAATTGTTATTTTATTTTATGTCACCTCTGAACCCGCATTCCCACATGAGGCCCTACATGGGACATTTTCTAACAAATCATTTGGTAAAAATCTACTACCATTGTATAATACGCTTACTGTTTTTAGACCCTACATTTTTGGAAAAACAAGTGCATCTTTTGCTTGGGGAAATATGGTATGTAGGATTATCTAGGAAAGACTGATAAGCAGCTAAGAGATGAACATGCAGGTTTCATTCACAGAGTTCCTGTCCTGATCTAAAAACCTGACAAGGAAAAGAAAGAAAAACATAATGACAATAAATCAGGTAAACAGTAATCTAACTGAACTTGGTGATTTCCCAATCTAAGATGTGAAGTCATACATTTATTTAGGCAGTGATGTAGATACGAACAGAGAACGTGATAGAAATATTAAAAAAGAATACAATACAAAAAGTAAGTGGAGTTGTCACAGCACTGGGAAATTTGTGCTATATGGTGTTAAAACTAATAGTAAACTTAACATTTTTAACCCTTAAGTCAAATCAGCACTGCTGTAAGAAGTCAAAGCATGCAGGACAACCAAAAAATTTACTAATTAACTCCAAAACAATCATTAGCCATGAGATGCCAAAAAGACTAAATCTAGTTACTTCCAGCTGTGACAGTTCCATAAATGTGAATGTATAGTTATTTCTGCAGTGATCTGTTCTCAATAAGCTTATTTTAATTCCACTGGTTCTATGTGCACCTGTAAAGTGTTTATAGGACATGGATATGAATATATTACCTAAAATTTTCATTTATACAGGTTTTATTATGACCCCAATGGCTTTTTTAAAGCCATGGTCCTCGTCACAACGCTTAACTGCAGTAGTGGAAATTGAGGATGATGATGATGATGCAAGGACTGTCAGTAAGTCATATTTAAATCTTTTTTTAAACCTTTATAAAACTAAAACTCACTATGAACATCCTCTATGGTGAATTATAGATGGGTAGAAGATGTTGACGCTGACCTCTACTACAATATAAAAATGTGTGTGCACAGGACATGAATGATACAGGCAGTTAGGTGGATTTGTTGGAACAAAATGTCATGGACCATGTTGCGTGGAGGAGGCAAATCAGGAAAGGATTGAGAATGAAACCAAAAACTATTGCAGAAAGGATGAGAGCTGAGCGTCTGAGAAGAAACACACAAAATACAACTGGTGGCAACAATGGTCCTAACATCCAAATTGTGAAAGATTTAATAAAAAAGGTCTTGCTGGTCACACTGACCATCGTGATGGGCTGTAAATCCCAACCCTCCTCACAGCACAATATAACACTATCGTATGGAAAGATGGACAAATGCCAACAACAAAACCAAACACAGCAATGTGCTGGTTTTTAACTAGTAGTATAGTAACAGTAGTATGCCAGGGACCATGAAGTTGTGTCGCTGTGTCCAATAGGGGAGTGACAGACTGCCACAAAATTCTATTATAGTGAGGCTGGTTTTCACAGAAATCTACTATCTATAGCTTGCTAAGTTTGTCCTCTTGTAAAGCGCAGCAGTCTGCCTTTCCTGTCTGCTTTCATAGAAGTCGGTCTGCAGCTGATCTGTCCCATGTGTCTGTGTCAACAACACATTAAGACAAACAGAGAAATTTAAGTATTTGGGAGCAATTTTCAAATCTGACAGAAAACTGGACAGAGAAATTAGCTCGAGATGTGCCAAAGCTAATCAAGTAATGGGGCAACTATCTCCCCTGTTGACACACAAGCAGATACTCAGAGTACTAAAGTGCATCTTATCAGAACTATTTTTTGGGGCCAACACTAAGCTATTAGTGCCAAACATGGACACTTACATCCTCCAATGAATGTAAAATTGTGACAACACAGAGGAAATGCCTTAGAACTGCAGGAGTTTCAAGGAAAGACAGAATATGAAAACACTATCAGATGAATGCTAGGAATAAAGCCAGTCTTACAGGTCATCAAAGAACAACAAATGAAGTGATTTGGACACCTAAAAAGAATGCCCTGGTACTATCTGCCACAGTGAGCCACACTAAAATGTGACAACGGGTATAGAGCGAGTTGAAGATCTCAGAAAAAAAAATGAATTGATGGCATTAAGAACAGTCTTACACAAATGAACATCAGTCTTAGTAGTGCTCTTGACAGAGCTCATCAACGAATATTAATCTCCCCCTGACACTTTGATGAGGTACAAAGTGAAAGAGAAGAAGAAGAAGAAGTTAGAAGAAGGGAAAAACCCAGGTCACAATGCTTTGACGTAAATATTGCAGATAAACTATAAATTAGGGTGGGACTGAAAAAAGGTTTAAAAAAAAATCAAATACACATATTACATATTTGAATTTTTTAAATGTCTTACCTGTGACCAACCAATATTATGGGTGGCGGATTATCTTTGTACAAACTAGAAATAATTTTTCCAACATCACTGAAAGGAAAAAAAAATGTGTGTAATTATTTCTGTTATTACATATAAATATGTGTTTATACATTATGTTGTAGAGCTGAGCTGAGTAAGAGGAGGTCCTACTATCCTGAGGCACAACAGTGCATAAATTGTAAATAATAGGAGAGATGACAAATTGATGATCTTCATATGACTGAGAGAATCCTTTAAGTTTTTAAAGGGTTAGGAAATTATAGGGAAGAAAATCCTTTATCACCTTTAAGAGAAGTAGTATCTGGAAGTAAATGTTCTTGTAAATATTCATGGAAACCATGAACTGTTTCTCTCTGAAGTTTTGAACAACGGATCAACATCATGGCACATGGTAGTAACCCATAAGTGCTTCTTCTACTTAAATCTGAGCCCGAAGAAGTTCAGCACAGTGCACAGGCTCTGTAGCACCAGCGAGGATCCTGAAATACTTTGGGTAGATTTTTAACTCCAAACTTCGCCCGAGCAGCACCGTTAAGCTACTCTTATAGATTTCCAAATGCCAAGGGATATTTATGTGCACAACCATGCATACGGGCGTCCAATCTCACTACTAAGAGACCAGGTGGAATTACTAGTAGTCCAAGTCCGCATTCTTCTTCTTTGTTCACCGGCTGTGAATTCCGGCGGAAGGTCCTGGTTGATCGTCCGCTTGGACTTTTGGCTTTTACCTGGACCTGAGTTTTGCGTGTACAACCATTTTGCTGTTCCCTGCCTCATGGGCAACTGTACTCCGACTTCGAGGAAAGACGTCAAGCCTATTTCTAGGATGACTGTGGCCATTGTTTTGTGTGGGTCAAACGTTGCCTGATTTGTGTGGTGTCCTCTTTGTCGCCCTCTCCGCAGGTTTTGCCCCCGGAGTACCCCTTTGGGGCAGCCCCTTGTAGAACGGTTGGCCCTCAAGGGAAGGCAGGGGCAGATCATGGGCATTTCCCGCCATCCAAGGAGGCTTCCATGTATGCAGAGCCGGCACATGGCGCTCTGGTTCTGGGCTCACCCAAGGAATCGGCACGTCCTGCACATGCCTGCTTAACCTCACAACCGTATTAGGCCTCTCGCTCAACAAGGGCTGCGCCCTCTGGAAGTCAGCGGGGAGCAGCCCGCGGGTTCTGAACTTTTGTGACCACACGAATAGGTACATTCTTTTTCTTCGCACGTTAGATTTCTTTGACGAGCCGTTAGCCCGACAGAATTTAACATCCTGCATCAGGCATATGGTTATCAGTTTGGTCCCAACACTCGGGCAAGTGGGGTCTTTGGGTGTGGACATTTGGACTTTTTCTGTTCAATACAATTTGTGATGGTCGGATTTTGAGCTTACTCATGTGCCGTAGGATCTTGTTTTGTCGGACATTTAGGCTTAGCCATCTTGTAGGCTGTTGCTGTTGTGGTGTTCCTCAGCGCGGTGACGACAACACTGAGAGGATGTACATAGGTAGAGTCTTGCTGCGAGACGCCACCCACAGGAGATGTTACTCGTCTGTGCTGCTGGTAAATCTCTAGGTCAAGGGTTGAGTCTCAGCAGAACAATGTTCTCTTCACTCCGCAGTCTTTTAACCAAGGGTTGTAATTTTAGCTGTACATTAGGCAAGCACTTTACTCATGTTCCTAATGAGTTTTGATAACCTTTTTCACCCATGCGTTTGGGGGCGGGCTGATGAGAGCCACAAGGACACATCACCTCTGGGGGCCGCCAACTCCGAGATCCCCTGACAGCTCTGTTAATGCTCATTTAAGACATTATCCGTGGCGCACGACGAGGACGTGCTGCAGGGGTCTTGCATGAGGTTCCGTAAAACCAGAACAGTGAAGGACTGGCGCCCTAGTGACGTACGGAGTATCTCCTTATACACATCATGTTCGACTTAACTTTCCCTCACGCTTGTGACATAAATCACCGCGCCACCAAGTCTGCATTAAAAATCCCAGCCCTTACCGGGGATTGAACCCAGAACCTCTAGCACTCGAGGCGGACACCATGCCCTGAGACTATACAGCACCCTTGTTTCTCTTTAATTTGAACAACACTTGTTCACTAGTTTCCTAATTTCCATCTCACCAAATGTCAGTTTCTTTTCAGCATTTTCTGGCCAAATAAATGCTTTCTAGAAGTGTTTTTGAGGCTCTCACAAAATGCAGCTGAATTTATTGCATGGCATTGTTTTTCATGGAGCTCATTTTAAATGTTGAATTAGGAATCAACATCACAGAACTCGGGACACTCCGCCAAGTGCTCAGTCCCCATCTTCAGCAAGCAAAGAGTTTCAATTCTAATAGTACCAGTAGCTGTTTGACTGTATATCCATCTCATTCTTCCCCTGAGTGTTGAGCGTCAGCCAGATCCCTTGGTAACTTCTTACACCGTAATGATCTATATGCGCCTCCGCACTGTTCACCCCCTCCCAAAGGACCCTCACAATATCTCATTCGTCATACATCAATTCCCTACCAAGTGGTGCAGAGCCAGCCAGTCTATCTGCCTGCTCATTTCCCAACACACTGGCATAACCTGGAGAAAATATCTAAAGGATGCTAACTACCAGGGACCTCTGAAGTAATGCTTGCCACTCTGCACAAAGCATGCCTGTTTTCACCTTTCTCAAAATGCTCTGTGAGTCAGTTACAATCACGGCATATGTGTACTGCTGATTCTCAAGCCAGCGGCAGGCAGCAGAGATTGCATCCACCTCCATTCTCTAACTAGACTTTGTGATATCATTTGCAAGGCTTTGCTGCACTAGGTGACGTCCATTCGCATTTGCTATGAAACCCCATACACATCGTCTGCCCCTCAACACAGAGCCATCTGGAGATATAATTACATCGCTTGGGTGGGAATTGCCATGAATCATTTGTTGAACTTCTGATTCTGCAGCACCAGCTGGCCAGTCTCTGCACTCACGACCTAAAGTGATTAGAACCCTACACAAGTCGGAAACTTGTTCGAACACCTTGACTGGCTACTCTCATTCAAAATTAACAAGCCTGCACACATGTCTGATTGTGTCTTTTTGTGTCTTCAGCTTGCGCCATCTAAAACCTACCTCTTTTCAGTCTGTGACCCTTAGCTCTACTCAAGGTTTCATGCAGGAGGTGCTTCTTGACTGCAGCTACTCTGAGAAATTTCCTGCAGAACTTTGAGCCTGTCTGCAATAGTAGGCAGTGCCAGTATATATCGCATACATACTAATGGGGTATCTCTTGTACATCCCAGAATTACCCACATGGTTTCATTCTGTGTGTGTTCAAGTTTCATCAGCTGACTCTTTGATTTGGTAAGCATTCCGAGTCCATAATCTATCCCCAACAGCATCCCATGAGGATGTTAGCTTTAGAAATAATGACTGCGCATGGCATTTGGTCAGCCCATGATTGCCTAGGACACTCAATTTAGTGTCCAGCACTGCCGACTGGGTAACAAACACCAAATCTAGAGCCGTGTCTGCATCACCAGGTCTTGTTGCCATTCTAGTTGGCCTACCATCGTTTATACAGACTACATCTGCATCAACCATAGCCTCTGAGAAAACATTTTGTTGCATGCTGAATTCATTGTGCTGGTCAGATGCGTGATCATCTGCGCCAGTCATAATAGCACTGGATGATAATGGTAACAGGGATGAGGGCAGAAGGTGCGCAAGGCTAAATTGAGAGACAGGGGTTTCTTGTGATTAGCTGGTGACACAACTGACACAATCGGCACGGGTATTTTGAGATGCATGTGTGACTAGCGCTGAGCTGAAGGTTGGCCTATGGGTCCAATTAGCATCTCTCAGTCATACAAATTGGGCGGACGCATGTCCAGATGTCGGAATTGTGATCAGTAATTATGTGAATCCTTTTAGTCCAATGAAAGTTTAGTTTGTTCATAAGAATTTGGTGTATGAATCGAAATGCTCCTGTTGCATTTATTTTGTGGAGACAAGGCCTTGAGAGCCCAACATGTTAGTTAGTTAGTTGGGTTATCATCTTTGCACTCCGGACATGTCCATAGGTGATCAGATCCTACCCTCAGTATGAACCCCAACGTCCGATGGCTACAAGTACCAGTTCTATGTTGGTTAACAAGTCTTCTGGCGTGTCTGGTGTGCGTCTCGTTTTTTGCTATGCCGATCTTAATTCCCGAGTCTGCCATTTTGGCAAGTGACGTGGATTCACTGCCTCCAAAGTCCTCTATCCTTCTCATTTCTCTGAGGGCATTAATAACATCAGCATGATCCGTAGGCTGACCGTCAGTAATGATAGAGGATCCAGCCAACCTATCAGCTCTTTCATTTCCATCGACACCTGCGTCTCCCGGAACAAAAATAAAGGTGACTCCAGGCACAGTGGACTTCTGTAATGATTCAAGCCATAGTCCTCGCACCGAACGTGCCTGAACCCTCCGGATCATACTCATTAAATCACTAAGTACACATACGCAGGTGTTTCGAGCCAGGCGAACGCTTGCGTCACTGCCATCCCTCCATTGTCATGCTGCTGGTTTTCATGGAGAAGGCACCGTTGGCTTCTTTGACTGTTCTACCCGCTGAGCGTGTTGTGAATGCCCATGCGCTTCTTTTTTACGTATAACAGATTCTTCTACGTAGATTAGTGCATCTGCTTCGTCTGAATTTTCACTGATGAGAGCGTTGACCTCTGCATTAACAGCAACAGGATTCTCTTGTCTACTTAGCCAGTTGAGTTTGGCAATACAGGAAAATGTTCAAATAAACGCATGAGGCACAGGTATCCACTCTGCACCAGGGATTATGTCAGTTAGGCTGCATATTTGCTTGATAACATCTTCTGCCCGACCTAGCCATAATTTTCCCCTCTTTAGCCTGTCGTCCTTTTCACTAAAAAGCGCTTGATGCAGTGGGTGTTTCTTATCAGCACATATTTTAAGGTATGCCCGAACCCTCCAGATCCTGATCTTTTGGTTCATAGCTGGAAAGTCAAGTAGATACTTCATTGCTCCACAGGATGTGTCTCTTGTACATCCAAAAATAATGCGCATGGCTTTTTTGCACCTTTTCGAGTCGTTCAATCTGGGTAGCACTGACAGTGAGGATGGCCAGAGCGTATTCAATGGGGGAAAGAACCAAATTGTAGAATAGAAGTATTAGTAGTCTCTGCTCGATATTGGAAGCAGCCATAATCCTCATTGCAGATAGATCTTTGCCCAACATGTTATTTGCCACTATGATTGACAGTCGGGCAGTGATTTGTGGCCTAACTGTGAGGACGTGATCTTGTCCCTTGTCAGGATTCTTATTCGACTGAGTGTTGGGAGACTTGGTGAGCCTGGGGCAGAGTCTCTAGTCAGTTATTATGTATAGGTTATTGGTGACCCAAAGTGTCAGCACATAACCGAAGCATGGGCCAGTAGGCCGAAGGCGTATGTTGTGACTCACGTCAAGTCAAGGCTAGGTGTTCCCTTTCATGTGACACCGCCTTAGAAGCATATTGGTGTGTATAGGTGGAGCATTACATGGACAGTCGTCCTGTATCACCAGTTCATTTTCATCATCATACTGTGTTTTGTCCCAATAAATAGACTGATGCAGGATTATAGAGATGTCTCTTCCTGTTTGTTGATGTGGTTGGCTGTTGACTGTTATCAGTGTTAGTGGTACGATGTGACTATGTGAACTGTGTTAATTTAGCACTCTCAGGTAGGGAACCCAATTAGTCGCCAGAAGGTCGGCTTGGGGAACTTTTGCGCATATGAGTGAGGCATAATCATTCAACCTTAGACACTTGGCCAGTGTGTGATGCCTCTAAACAATGTTACAAGTGTGTGATAGATTGGCATGGTTATCAGATCGCAACACATTTCCTTGTCTGTTTTCCCCAGTAATGTCCCATACTCTGAAGAGGCAATGGATGTCCTGACGGAGTTCATATGCCTGGTGCCGCCACATCCGCCAACAAGATGTTCCACTAAGACCATCAGGTGGGTTGCCTCTATGAACTCGTATGTCAGCTGCAGGTCCTTCACAGTTCCCGATAGCTTGCTCTGCACATTTTTCTTTTGAGGCCAAGTTTCTTTTCGAAGTTGTAGGTAGAGTGGGTAGGTCTGCAGAATGTGCTCAGGTGTTTGTGGTTCTGTTTGACAAGTTCAGTGTGGGGACTGTAGTCTTTTATTTTATGCATGTAGTAGTTAAGCCCGCAGTGTTCTGTTCATAGACGAAAAATTGTTGTACATTGCTTTCTGTTGAGTCTGCTGATATGGTCTTATGGATGTTTACTGTTGATTTGTACTCTCCACAATCCCTTGTATTTTTCCTTGATAAGTGTTTTGATTTTTGGTGTTGAATAGGTGTGTTGTTTCTCCTTTGTTCCATTTTTTGCAAGTCTCTCCACTAATTCACTTCCTGGTATGCCGCAGTGAGCATTTTTCCACTGGAAAAATATCTGATTGTTTTCTGAGTCTTTTTAGCTGGCGGGTCAGTTCTCTGACCATGTTGTCTCATGGATCCCTTTTAGTCACCTGGAGGACTGACATGCAGTCACACAGGATAACAGTTTTGCTGTTCTAATAATTCCTATAGTTATATCTGACTGGTCACTATCAAGACGGTGTCATCAGCATAATGCATGTTGTTTATGTTATGACCACCAACCACAATTCCTGGCATATCCATGATACTCTTATTATATATTCACTGTACAATGAAAACAAATCAGGTGATACATGTAGTACACATCCTTGTCCTACTACCCTCTTTATGCTCTGAAATATTCCCCAATGGTTATAAATTCTCATAGCTTCTGTTTGCTGCCAACGCATATTCTTTATAATTCGTAAATCTTTTTCATCAATGTTCAACTTTTTCCATTAGTTTGATTATTTCTTCATGTTTCACACAATCAAATGCTATCATTTAGTCAAGAAATATAACACACTTTTTCTTAATGATTTCAGCCTGGGTTATGTGTTACACATTATAAAACATCAATGCCTATTTCTGTCACTTATTATTAGCAGCTAATTAAAAATATATACTCCCATAACTACTATAGACAAATGTTGACAACAATGGTCCAGAAATCCCATGCTATCATTGTGGAAGACTTTTCTTGACACGGGCGGGTCTTGCTAGTCACACTCGTCATCGCCATGGTCTCGTGCCTCCTCATAGCGCAATATAACACTATCATCTGGAAAGACGGAAAGGTACCAATAAATGATACAGATGGGCCTAAATTTATACTCCATTTTGCATATATAATCGAAGACATGACAAAACGTTTTGACCAAAAAACAACCTGTTGTTCCTTTGACCAGAATGACTACATGTTTAAGTTAGGATGGCTTATTCTTTATAACAAATTATACAAACCTTGACATTTTCTCTGCACTCAGATTACTGTCATCAGATGTTACAGAATCACCTGGTAAAAATTGGCAACAACAGCACACAGCAATAAATTAAAATATGTCCAGTAGAATTCAGTATTAAGAAAGTGGCAAAATAATCCCCGATCAAAATAATTCTAAAATTGATGAATACATGAAACTACATTTTATCATGTCATGTCAGTAAATATGAGTGATCACAGTTCACCGTCTCATATAATCAGAATCATGGTCAGATCTGCATTCTTGTTACGCCCAAGCCATGTAGCCAAGTCATCCAGGTAATTATCTCTTTGATGCTATGTATCAGAACCTTCTTGCCCTCCTTGTTGACAGTAACCACATTAGTAAAGGTGATTCTCTGCCCACCTCTGCCCACCAGTGAGGAACTGTGGGCCATGAGCAGCAGACATCTGCTGGCTGCTCTCAAGCTCAGTTCACCACCAGTATCCACTGTTTTATGCTACACTGAATGAGAGGCTAAGAAGGCACTCCATCTTGCCAAATGGAAACTGTTTCATCCATCACAGCTCTCTCCAGGCCACCATAACATTTAACATGGCCTCTCTGATCACTAGTTTTTTTTTTTTAAACTAGAACAGTAGATGCTATGATAATTCTTTCTTTAGATATATTTGTTTTTTAAAATGGTAGCTTATTCATTTTTTATTTATTTTTTTAATTTTATATTTTTAACTATTGAAGGATTTGAAATGTGTAAACATGCACAATGGTTCTCAATGTTTGTGGCACTTGTGCAAGAATAACAGGCATCTTATCAACTGTCTTGTAATTACTGGGGAAAAATCTATAGAGTCCTTATTGTGTAAACATCTACAGCATGACTTGTACCATGTCTTCTTTAGTTTAATTCTGTGACACTCTGATCCTAAAATGTAAAGTCCTTTGCCTGCTTCAACTGATGTATATCAATTTTGATGTTGGTGGTTCTTCCTTTTCTGGCGAATGTCATCATTTCCATTTTGTCTTCATATAATAGTTGTTGTATGCTGAGTGAAGTCTATTAATATGTTCTTGTAGTAGTACTGCTGATGGTGCTATGATTGCCTGGTCATTGGCGAATCCATTTAATAATTCTTCAATGCTGTCTACTTCATGGGTTTTAGCTGATTTGCACATCTGACCAATGTATGTGACTAATAGTAGTGGTGATAAAACACACCCTGTTTCACTCCAGATCTAATGTCTGGGACTCTGGTTGTCAGTAAAGAGGAGCTTGAGTCACATTTACGCAAAATGTACTTTGACAAGAAGAGGAATGAGCCTCTCGATAACAATCCAGAGATCCTTAGCGGCCTTAAGCAGCTAGAGTTGCCGAAGGTATCATTTAAAGTGATACCTCCCTCTTGGTCTGAGGTCGAGAAAGTTGTGAAAAGAGCCAGCGGCAAGTCTGCTCCAGGTCCGAATGGTGTTCCGTACATCATGTACAAGCATTGTCCGAAAGTCCTAGGAATGCTTCACCGCCTCCTGAGGTTAGAGTGGAGCTGAAAACACATATGTCCGGAGTGGCAACAGGCCAACAGGGTCTACATTCCCAAAGAGCAGGACTTGAAGAGTCTCTCCCAATTCAGGCCCATCTCGTTGTTGAATGTTGAGGGCAAAATATTCTTCTCAGTCATGGCTCGCCGGCTCACACAGTATCTGATGGCGAACAAGTACATCGATACAAGTGTTCAGAAAGATGGAATCCCGGGCGTCCCTGGGTGCCTTGAACACGCGACCATGATTTGGGAGTCTATTCAGAGAGCCAAGCATGAGAGAACTGAATTGCACTTATATGGTTGGACCTCACCAACGCCTATGGGGCAGTTCCCCATAGGCTACTATGGCAGGCCTTTCGCATGTTCCATGTACCGACACAGATCAATGAGATGATCGAGCAATATTTCTCTAAGTTCACTTTGTGCTTCTCTACCTCAATGTTTACTACGAGTTGGACTGAGCTCCAAGCTGGGATAGCTGGGTTGTATGATCTCACCAATACTGTTCGTCATGGTCATGCAGGTCATGTTAGACGGGGCGGCGGCTACGAACAAGGCCTTCAAATTGGGGACCACTGGATGCCGCCACTACATGCATTTATGGATGACGACTATAATCTCGGGCAGTGAGGAATCTGCTCGCACGATTCTGAAAAGATTGGACGCGGTGGTCCAATGGAGCAGTATGCAATTCAAACAGCAGAAATCGAGGAGTCTGTCAATCCTAAAAGGTAAGGTAGCGGCAACCAGTTTTACGGTGGCAAGGAATCGGATCCCCGTGGTTCTAGAGGAACCGGTGAAGAGCCTTGGTCGCGTTTACGATTCAAAGTTATCTGTCAGAGCGGAGGTCCGGCGAATACACGAGTCACTGGCTACAGGCCTGCTCGCGATCGAGCGAAGCAGGCTGATCGGAAAGTTCAAGGTTTGGTGTCTCCAATTTATGTTGATTCCAAAGCTCCTCTGGCCGCTGCTAGTCTACGAAGTGACGATGACTGCAGAGGAGATGATGGAGCGAAAAATCAACACATCCATGAGGAAATTATTGGGAGCACTGCCTTGTCTGACTGACGTGACTCTGTATTGTAAGCAGGCAAAGCTGGTACTCCCGTTCAAATCAATAACCGAAGAGTTTAAAGTCAGCAAAGTAAGACTCGCCATGCTCTTGCGTGAGTCTTCAGACCCAAGTGTCACCGCTGTCTAGTCGCTCTAAGGACTGGCGTCAAGTGGAGAGTCCTCGATGCGATCGAATCTGCCCAGAATGCACAAAATTGAAGGAAATTATGGGTTACACTCAAACCGACCGTCGAGGCCTAGGTCACGGGAAAGTCAGTTGGTGGTCCAAAGCCACAGCCAAAGAGCGCCGAGACATGGTGATACAGCGTATCAGAGATAACGGAAACGAGGTTAGGGTTCAGAAAGCAGCCCAACAGTCGCAGCAGGGTCAGTGGATCAGCTTAGAGAGCGCTTTGCCACGAGTACTCACATGGGGTGAGATCTGGCGAATGGCCCCGCTGCGAATGAGCTTTATCGTTCGTTCTGCCTACGATGTATTACCGTCTGGTTCAACACGGTAAAGTGGAGTGCGGCTAACGACCCGACATGCCCGCTATGCAAAGCGAACAAACGCTAGAACATGTACTGTCCGCGTGCAGAAAAGCCCTAGGTCAAGGCAGGTATACTTGGCGCCACAACAAGGTGCTAAAAGAGTTAGCAGCCATTGTGGACCAAGCTAGGATGAGGGCCAATGCGAGGGCCAGTCCTACCATCGTCCCTGTACGCTTCCTCAAGGCTGGGCAGATTCACAAAGGGAAATTCAACAAAGTCGCATTCGCTCCATCTGTACTAGACAGTGTGAGGGACTGATTACTGGCTGTTGACCTGCCTGGCCATGAAAAGTACCCTGGGTTAATCTGGAAGACCGGCCTGCGACCTGACATAGTTCTCCACTCTGCGGAGAAACGTCAGCTCATGAGTCGCGAATGGACAAAAGCCATATTTATAAGCTCAAGAAATACAGTGACTTAGCAGCCGGTCTGAGGAGAGGCAAAGCGTACACAGTACGAATCTTCGCCGTCAAAGTAGGCGCAAGAGATCTCGTTTCCACTTCATTTTACAATGTGATTACAAAACTAGGCTTACGAGGTAACGACTGCAAACGGACACTTACACAACTGGGCGAGGTTGCTGAGAGGGCCTCGAGCTGGCTCTCGACACAACGGACCGTCGTGGGGGATGGGCCTCGGTGAGCTGGTGCGGGTGTCTAGTGGAGAAGATTGTCTAATCCCTTCAAGTCCGTCATGTCCGAATTGTCTGCCAGTGTCCCTCTGCCACCTGCCAACAGAGTCCAACATGTGTCTGGTACACCAATCGTAAGCTTGCCACTTGGTCATTCAGGTATGCAGACTGCTTTAATTATGCTACCGCAACAACTTCTTATCTCACAGTACCTTTTGCAAAAGTCACCAGTTCGTCTTCTCCCTGTCCGAATAACATCCGGTATACAGGAGAGACCAACCCTGAGCTTCATGAACTCAGGTGGGCCCACTCTCTGAAAATGTAAAGGAGCTCGTGGGCCGAAACATTTGTCGACAAGAGGTTACTTCTACTGACGATTGGTAGACTCCTGCTGTACATGCTCCCCTGTGGAGTTTCTTCTTATAGATATAGAACTTCTCTGACATTGCTATGTTTGTTCTGACTGCACATTGAGTGTTTACGTATAAACTCTTGCACCTAATAAGATGTTCAATTACTCCATAATCCTACAGTCCCTTCCATAACTTATTCCTCTTAACACGACTGAAAACTTTCTTCTGGTCAACGAATGTGGCGCTGAATTCTAGCATTCTTTCAAATAATTGCCTCAATGTGAATACTGCTGGTCTGATCAGTACAGCACTGTTCTTCCTAAATCCTATTTTTTCTTCGCAAAGTTGTGGTTCAATGAGAGAGTGTAGCCTCTTTTCAAGAATCTGACAAAATATTTTTCAGTGTGGCTCAGTAATGAAACCCCTCTATACTTCCCAGTCTCTTTTGTTGCCTTTTTTTCTTCCAGATGGATACTATTCCAATCCTCCAGTGTCTCTTGTGTTGACCAGACTAGGTTGAAAAGTCTGTGCATCCAGTGTATGTCTAAATCTCTGGTTGCTTTGATTACCTACTTCATTATCAATTGTTGTGGCAGATTGCTGTTTCCAATATATGTTTTTTCCTAAGCCGCTCCCATTAATTTGAGAATGTGCTAGCATTTCTACAGTGTAGACACCGTTGACTGCTCTATCCTCTCCACTGAAGTAGAATGCATGTCTTTGATCAGTTGTTATTTCTCCAAACTCTTTCCACCTAGTCTCAAATAGACCAATGAGATGCCAACTAAACCTTTCCAATTCATGTTGTCACTCTGCCAGCTTGCCAGTCTGCTTTAGAGTATGGACATTCCATGTGCCAAAAATCGCTGTGTTTCTTCCACATATACACTTCCTCTCATGATCAGCAGCTTACTTTTCGTGTTCGTCCTGATCTGGGATGGATAGTGTGGTCCTTGGTAACCCGGGTGATGACCGAGCTGATGTAGAGGTATCCGATCTATTTGTCAACATCATAGTGGACAACAACCAAGAACAGGAAGGTGACAGCTTCCCAATACTCGGGGAAGAAGGGAAACTGGCCATAAAAACTCAAAATGGAAGGATCTCAGATGGGGTAATTGACAAAATCCCAGCTGAGATCCTTAAGGTGGAGGGAATGGATGTCAACATCCTCACTGAAATCTGTAACAAAATTTGGGAGAATGGCCATCTCTCTGGACCAAATCACTTATCATTACCATCCCATAAAAGGGGCATTTACAACAATGTCAAAATTATAGGACTTTAAGTCTTATCAGTCATCCCAGTAAACTCATGCTCAACATACTCCTAAACAGATTAAAGCTGCATGCAGAAAAGAAAATAGCAGAGGAACAGGCGGGTTTCTGTGCTGTTAAACAGATATTTCATCTATGTATATTATCAAAGCAATATCACCAGCACCAAAAACATCTATACTATGTGTTCATTGATTTCAAAAAGGCCTTTGATAGAGTATGGCATGCTGCAATCTGGGCTACTATAAAAAAGTACAATATAGGTAAAACTCTCATATAAAGTATAGAACAGCTTTATACCAAGGCCAGTATTACTGTCACGCTACAAAAAGGGAGCTGGTTCCGAACAGGGCTGCCTCCTCACCCAAACACTGTTTAATATTTTCTTAGAAAGAATTATGACTGACACCCTAGAACAACATCCTGGAAGAGTTAGCATAGGAGGTCGTACTACAACAAACTTAAGGTTTGCAGATGTCATCGATGGGTTGGCCGGGAAAGAAAAGAGCTACATGAGCTTGTAAATTTGTTGGATGAAATACCGACCAAGTATGGCATGCAAATAAATGCAGAAAAAAAAGTAATGACTAATAATCCAGCTGGCACTTCACCAATCTACGCTAAAGGTCACAAATTAGAACAAGTCAATCATTTCAAATATTTAGGATTTATTTTAAGTGACCTAGGGTCAAGACCAGAAACCATGTCTAGGATTGCCCATACAACATCAGTCCTTGCCAAGCAGCAAACATTACATAGATCAGGAACATTTTATGCAAAACTAAAACTTGATTGCTCAGAGCACTAACTATTAGTACATTTACATATGGCTGTGAAACGTGGATCTTAACAGCTGAACTCAAAAAGAAGATACAAGAATAAGCAATGTGACATTTCAGAAAAATTCTTGGCATATCACAGAGACCACATTACAAACGAAGAAGTTCGGCATATAATTATACAGCACATTGGCAACTATGAATCTCTTTTAACTACAGTCAAAAGGCAAAAAAGAGAGAGACGGATATACAGAAAGTTGCTGGTACCATCGGAATCGAAACTTGTCGCTTGCTGCTGCTGATGGGAAAGGAGCGTTTATGGGTGTGTCCTGAGTGCTATAATGTTGATTCTTAATTCAATATTCAACACTGATCTGTCAAGTCCACAACTTTCCCCAATGCTTCTCTTTTCATCATATGACAAAAGACCATTGTCTGACTCTTTCTGGTTGTTGCCCATAAGGTTACTGTTTCATTAGTTTTTTCCCAGGCAATTGTTGTTAGCGACTCTGGTAGGTATTTGGAACATTTTTCTCAAAAATGACACCTCTACTAGGCCTTACCAATTTCTCCATCCATGTTTAAAGAAATAAGTTTCCAAAGCCTTTAGAAACAAATTTGGTTCAACAAGTGAGGTTCCACTGTTCACCTAGTGTAACCTGATAAAATAAAATATCTTACCGTGACCTCTCAAATCAACAGCAACACACCTACACTTTACAAGTGCTGTCACATGAGTCTGTAAAATAATAAAATTAAGGAAGTGGAAAAATGTCTAGGGAAACAACTTAAAATATCAAAATAAGGAATGTCAAACGAGATGGGAAAAAATATTTTGTGATAAAAAGAGGACTTCAACAGTTTACTTAAATATCAAAAAACTGACTTTTCATTATAAGCAAATTTTCAGATCTATGTGACACATGCCAATCCAATAGATATTTTCTTTGCTTATTCTAAGCAATGTATGCAGTATTTCTTCAGCTCTGCAGTTAATTTCATGTTTAAACTGTCTTCCATTTCCTTATTAAGAGACACCTGGACCTATCTTTGGTGTGCTATACATTCACAGTTGTAGTATCCACAGTATTAAATGCTATATCAAACTACTGTTTGCATGAGTCATTATTCAACCTCAGTTAATATGAAAAAATCTTCAGTTGTAGCTATGTTTACAACATGCCAAGCAACTATGTGTCAGTAACACAATAATTCAATAAAATGGTTTGGCCATCTAGTGAGAATGCAGCCAGACCAAACTGCATATGAGACTTTCTACTGCAGGACATCTGGGACAAGGTGAAGGGAAGACCAAAACAGAGATGGATAAATGGTATAGCTGAAACTTGAAAAATGTTGAATAAATGCATCCCCTAAGAAGCGCAAGACAAATACAAAAACAAAACCATGACATTATGCTAAAATCTGGGAGATGACAAAAGTTTAAGAGAAGAACTTAACACAGCAAAAACTATAACTAGAAGGATTGATGGAGAAAAGGGGTAGGTGCACACAAACACATATGAACATATTTTCTCTCTGTAAAGCGGTCTAGGCATACTTTGTGTTAATGTTTGCACTCGAGAACCTGATTATCTGGCTTCACCCTCCATTACAGGTCTCCAAGAAGCCATTTAACCTGCTTTGCTGCACTGACTAGTTGACTAAGACTGCTGACAATTCTAGTCAATGGCACTGATTTTGTTTGTGCCTGCACAGTGTTTAGAGGGGTTAGATATGATTATATTTTATTTAAAAAAAAGCACTTTTTATTTGCAAAAAAATGGGGGGTGGGCAGTTGTAAACTCCAGCAGTAAGTCCTAACTGTTTGCCTACTTCTGGACTTAAGTCTTGTTGCTGGACTTTTAATTTTGCATGCACATCTGTTTTATAGACTTGACTCTGTGTGCAGACTGTTGGTTCCTTGCCACTCAGGCTGAAGCACTCTAACTTCAGAGGAAAGCTCTGTACTGATTACTCCCCTTAATTTTTCAACTGCATTTTTTATAAATTAGGTAAAATAAAACAAAATTCTTTGTATACATACATAGTGAATAATCTGTTGTGTGAACAAATGATACAAAACATCTTCTACCCATCTTTAATTCTTTCTTCTCCTTCTTTCTGTCCTCTACTCCTGGAATGCCTCGCAGCATCAGGGAAAGAAAAGATCTCTAGAACTGGCCCTTCTGTTTGCTTCATATATAGTACTTTTCATTGTCTCTGACATTTCTGCGGTCCAGGCTCTGGTCGACCTCTGGGTCTGTAACCGCTGTATCTGTATAACATTGCTCTTTGTGGTGCTCCATCTGCTGCCAATCTTGTTACATGGCCAAAACATTTGATTTGTTGCCGACTTCTGGGTCTGTAACCATTGAATCTGTATAGCATTACTCTCTGTGGTGCTCTGTTTGCTGCGAATCTCGTTACATGGTCAAATCATTTGATTTGTTGTCTACCTAGAAAGTTTAGTATTGGGTCTGTGATGATTCTTCTCCTGATATCATCGTTCCTAAGACGATCTTTCCTCGTTACACCTAGCACAGTACACAAATATTTCATTTCTGTTGTGACTATTTTCCTTCTGTCTTTTGAAGACAGTGTCCATGTTTGACATTGTTAGCAAAGCGTAGATGAGAATACTGAGTTAAATAGTTTTCTTTTAGTGTTCATATTCACAAGCCTGCATTTAAAAATTGGTGCTGTAATTCACCATAGAGAATGTCCTCAGGGACTCTGCCATCCTCCATCTCCAGGTGTGACCCAGCCAGTTGAGCCTTCATATATTGAGCATTGAGAAAATTCTTGTAACACATGCTCTTTCCAAAACCTCAGTGTTTGTGATCTTGTCCTGCCACTTAATTCCAAGTATTCTTCTTAGGCGTTTAGGCATTGCATCTGAAAGCTAATTAGCTGTTTATGCTGGTGCACATAAGCTGACCAAGTTTCTCTGCAATAAAGTGAGTGCTGAGTTCTCCCAACCACACTACATTTCACATAGCTAAAGCATTGCTACTGTTTACCTACAATACCCCTTACACTCACATAATTCAAGCACTGCTATTGTTTAACCACACTACCATTCACATGGTTAAACCATTGCTACTGTTAGCTACACTATCCCTCACATAATCCAAGCAATGCTATTGATTAACAACACTATCTGTCACATAGTTAAAGCACTGCTATTGTTTAACCACACTACCCTTCACATAGTCAAAGCATTGCTATTCTTTAACTACACTATTCCTCACAGTGTCCAAGCATTTAATGATACTATTCTTAACATTATCCTATTATTTAGTCATACATACCCAGTTAAAAAAAAAGGGGCATATAGGGCTAGACTATATTTTTATAGACCAATCGGCACAAGATGGGTGATGTGATCAGCATCACGCCGGCCGCCTCTACTTCCCAGGACTGCACCCGGTACCCACTCAAGGCTGAGTCAACCTGGGAGCCAAGGTCATTTTTGAAAAAAAGTCTGGCTCCGCCAGGGAGTGAACCCACGACCTTATGATCCGCAACAGTACCGCTTGACCGTCACTAATTACTGACTACTGCAGTACCAAGAGATATTATTTAATTACACTCTCCCTCATACTATCACTTATCAATTCAGTAACACTTTCCCCTCACCCTTTCAGTACATTCTTGTAGTATTTACATCAGTATATTCTTGTTGTATTTACAGCAGTACATCCTTGTTGTGGTTAAGGCAGCATGTTCTTGCTGTATTTATAGCAGTATATACTGGTTGTATTTACAGCAGTACATTCTTGTTGTTTACATCAATATATTCTTGTATTTACAGCAGTACATTTTTGTTGTGTTTACAGTACATCACTGTTGTGTTAACAGCATGTTCTTGTTATATTTACAGCAGTACACTCTTGTATTTACAGCAGTACATTCTTATTATATTCACAGCAGTATTCTTGTTTGCATTTACATGAAACTCTGTTTGTTAATCTGCTCACTCCTGTTGCTGCCTTACCTATTCTGCTGTTGATTTCTTGGTCTAGTTTTCTTCCCAGTTACATTTCTCTTTCAAGAACTTTGAATCTGAGAAAAATGTCTTTTGCAGAATGTCACTCTCATCACAGCCTACCTAAAAGAAACTGGGTCCCTCACCAGCTATCCCACCTCATGCATTACCTACACAAGATGACCCATATGTCTTGTGCCTACCTTCATGCTGGTTAGCCGATGCTGCTCTTTTCTGGTGCCAAGCCAGTTTCACCTTTGATATTTAAAAGTAATTCAGCTTCCAAGACAAGATACTGTTTACACACCAGTTTTCTTTGATGTTTAATCTTTTAGAATGCCCTCTGACAGGATACATGAACCTCAGAGCCATGCAATACAGTCTGAGACACCACAGCAATTTTACCTGTAATCTTCATTGAATATATAAGCAAGATTACAGAACTTGAAGCAAAGGTGTGTGAAGGACACTGACATTTACAATTGTTTCCATGTGTACAGAGGATAGATAGGCTACAAACAGCTCAAGAGCAACAGCAAAGTGACAGGGTGATGTGCAAGGATCAATGCCATTATCACCTCAGACAATGCAGTGTTATATTTCAGTCTTCACATGATTTATATGTGATGCATTCTGAGATTTAACAGCAACACATTAATTTCCCTTCCAATATCAGCTCCTGTACAGCTCATCTTCAATTTTCTTAGCTAAGATTTCAAGCGTTTTTGGAAAAGTATATACTCACCTTGGTTGTGATGGTTGCCATTTGGTGCAATTTATGAGTTAACAAAAAACGAAACAAAACCTAAAAAAAATTTTTTTAATATAAAGTTGATGCATGCGTGCACACACATATACATACATACACACATGTAATTAGTTTACCGATAGCAATGCCCATGAGAGGGCTGAAAAGCCTCCACCATGAAGAAGAAATAATACTGGTCCATCGTGCCCTCTTTCATAGACCCTGAATGTCTTAACTCTTTGATAAGGGAATAACAAAGTGTGATACACAAAAATACAAACATTACAAGATTATTAATAGAATTATAATTCTTTAAAAGATGTGGGTATCAGAGGTGAAGCAGTCAAATTATTTGCTTCATGCTCTGAAGGTAATGGGTTAATTTCCTACTGTTTTTCATCTCATAATTACAGTTTTGTAACAGTATCCCAGGGGGCCATTATTGGATCTATAGAGTTTGTGCTTTGTGTGACATTTTCAGAAGGTAGCTAACCACTCTGCAGAGAGAGTGACAGAATCAGTTAAGATAAAATGCACTGAAATAAAGCTTTATTCACACCCTTTTTTTTAACAACACTGTGTACTGAAAATACTCAATGACTGCAAAAAAGATATTAAATTCAGCAGAGAAACAATGTATGGAGACTACACGTACCTAACACAGATTATGGTATAGAATATCCCCGAATGTAGTGAAATAAAAATAAAAAACTTTATAACTAGGAACAAAGAAAACAAACTGGCAAAACTTTAGATCTGTTTTCACACGATCATTGATTCCCCCACATATACATAAATATTTAAGTTAGAAAACAACAAGATTGAGAAATGCAAAACAAATAAAAACAGGACAACACAAACACTTATCATCATGAGGCAGAAAGTATGTCCTTTGTGAAACATGGCTTTCATCACAGCCTGTCAAAAAGAATACAAATCTTTCAGCACTTCTGCTGCCACAAGCATTTCATGTTCAGGGTGTCTTCCTTAATTGTGATGTTAACCCAACCTTATCTTCAATGAACCATGTGCTGCTTTTTCTAAACTACACTGATACTCAATGTGCTTACAAACAAAGATTTTCGTTTCCAAGGGATAATACTTCTCATGAATTCGTTTTTTCCTTCCAACATTCAGATCCTGTGGGTATCTGTTCAATAATTGTCTCTGTAATAGTAAGAAATAGCAATAAATCACAAGGCTAGTAAGGATACATCACCAACATCTGTTGACACGTCCAGCTTAGTGTCAAAATACTTGTCCCAGTAAACAGGTGAATAGTCCTTCCTTCTAACTATGTTGCGTTTGCTTGCTTGACTAAAAACAAAAACAAAACAAAACAGTTTTTTTTAAAAATGGGATTGGGGGGGGGGGGGGGGGGAGGAGGAAATAAACAGTGCTTAGATGTTTAAAATAATTAAAATAATTGATAATTTATATGTTATTTGAAAATGTTGTCAATGTAACCAATTCTGTGCATCTCATTCTGGTTTTATCTCTGATATTCATCACGTCTGCCATCACAAGCATTCTTAGATGTGTACATAGATTGTATGGTCCACTTCTAAAACTTTCATGCTGCAAATACAAATAATTAAAATTGTTTAGTCCATGCTAAACAAAATTGTATTCAAACCTATTAACACTCAATGTGATGTGGTTCAATACTGACTACCTTTATGATGTTACCCAGAGAAAGCTGGTTTTCTCAGTTTTACTGGTTTTTTATGGCATGATGTCTTTGGGCAGTGGCCAATATGCCCATTTAACAGCTTTGGGTACTGGTTACAATTATATAGTGTACAGATGTCGTGGGAGTGATTATATTTACCTCTACACCCCCCCCCCCCACACACACACACACACCACAAACTAAAGATGAAGCAACTTGGCTTTCTGTCGATGTGTCAGCTAATATTTTAAAATCACTTTTGCTCAAAATCATTACTCTAAATATGAAAAATCCATCTTTTTAGTGACTTGGGTTGCAATGATGCAAAAGCTAGCAGGCTTGTCTGTACACTTGATAATCACGGCTTTTAATACCTAGATTTTTATAAAGCTGATCAATGCTCAAAATTTCTTATGCTTCTTTTTCCCTTCCATTAGTTTCTTAGAGTAGAGTTTCAGAGAATTGTAACTATGTGTTTCTTTCAAATAAAAATCTGAAAAAGTAATTTTTTAAAGATTTTTAAGGGTTTGACCCTTAATTTTCCAAAATGTCCTTTTCTGTTCATACCGTGATGATCTATTTGTGCCTCTGCACTGCTCCCTGGCTCCCAAAAGGCCATAACTACAACTAGCTTGTCATGCATCAATTTAAAACCAAGTGGTGTAGAATCAGCAAGACTGTTTGCCTGTTTGCAGTTCTACATACCCTGCAGAAAATATCCAAAGGATGATAACTACTGTGGACCTCTGAAGTGGTGCCGGTCACTCTGCATGCAGCACATCTGTCTCCATCTTTCTTAACATGCTCTGTAAGTCAGTTACATTTACCACATATGTATACAGCTTGTTTTCAAGACAGCAGAAGGCTGCAATGACTGCCTGCAACTCCATTCTCAAAGTAAATGTGGTATTATTTGCCAGGGTTTGTTGCACTAAGTGAAGACCACTCGCTTCTGCTATGAACTGCCATGGGCTTCTGCTATGAACTGCCATGGACTTCTGCCTCTCAATAGAGTAACCTGTATAGATAACTATATCACCTTGGTTGGAACTGTCCTGAATCAAGTTGTTGAAATTCTGCACCTGCTGGCCCAGCCCAATGTGATTAGAACTCTATACAAAGGTATACACTGGAAAAGCAGACAGTGAGATTTCAGCATTTCTGTTTAAAGGATTCATTTTTGAGCTGTATTATATTTTGTTGTAAATTTCACAGTAATACACCTGATACCCATCTGAACAGGCTAAGTTCAACATGCAGAAGAAATAATATGAAAGTAAATGAGACTAAGACTGAAATAATGCAGGTCAGTAGAATTCCTAGTCTGCTACATATCAGGTTGAATGGTATTTGTCTAAAGCAAGTTAAAGAATTTCAATATCTAGGAAGTATATTATCTGAGGATGGGAAAATAGATCAGGAAACAGAAACAGAATGCCAATGAGACAGTGTACTTATATACCAACTTATATACCAACTGACACCGTTATTAAACCCTTTGGAGACGGAGCCTTTTTAGAGTTTCGGTGCCAAGAAGACTGAGCCTTAAGGAGGTGATTCTCATAGTTTTTACACACAAAATTAAAAAAAAATTAAGTATTTAATTAACATATAAAAAAACTATACATATTCGTGTAGGAAATTGAATGACCTAACAGAATATTTATGAATCAAACTTAAATCTCAACATTTATTCAAATTATCAATTCTGATTTGTCATAATTTATGCAAGCAGTTTTTGTAAAACTTGGAAACAAACATAACTAACCTGACAAATGTGGGTGAATATTTTTCTTTTTATGTATGAAGCTTGAATGAGTCCTAACACCTGTACTTTGGGAAGTAAGGCCTTTGGAGGCCATTTAAACACGTCTGGCACATGGTTCTACCCATTTTCCTGCCTTCAGCTTGGTTTAGGTTGCTATAACACAACAGTCCTTTTCGCCATTTTTGGGCACAGGCAACCCCAGAACAAAATTGATGTAAAATTACAGAACACATCAAACTTTCTTGAAAGCCGTCAATGAACAACCCACATGTGCAAGAAATGCAAGAAGCTGGCTGGTACGAAAACCTGCCATCCAATATCAAGGCTTTTATTGTATAGGGCTAACCGATCGGCCTAGTCGTCCTTTTGGCTACTTTGTGTTGGGCTGATATTTCAGCGGCGTCGTCTCCAAAGGGCTAAGACTCTAAATACAAGCATAAGCGCCCAAAAAAAAATTATAAACAGCTTATTCATACCAACATTGTGCTACCAGTGCCAGTCTTGGACATTATCAAAGGCTAAATATGTAAAATTAACAGCTGTGAAATAATTGCCTGAGAAAAGTGGCCAACTTAACCATCAGAGACAGTCATAAATGATGATGTCAGACAGACTATGGGAACAACACCATGCAGCAAATTTACTGAGAAACTGAAGATCAAATGGTTTGGTCTCTAGTTAGAATGCAGCAAGAACAACTACAAATGCAGATGGTACACCTGAAAAGATCTGATGTGAAACCAAGAGGTCCCTTTAGGGCAAGATGAACTGATGACATTAAAGAGCTAAACACAGAACGACAACAGCCACTGCTGCACATCTAGCACTGGATCGCAAACTGTTCCTCCTCACATGATGTTACGGCAAAAGTGGAAAATATGATGACACTTGATACAGTGAAATATCACAAAAGTTTGTCCCCTTATTATTTAAAGCCAAATAATAAATATCTAATTCCATCATGAAAGTGTCTGAGCAAGAATCAGACTTGAGTAGGGTTCTAATCCCTTTAGATCGTGAGTGCAGGGACTGGCCAGCTGGGGCTGTAGAATCAAAAGTCCAACAAATGATTCATGACAATTCCCACCCAGGTGATGTGATTATCTATACAGATGGCTGTGTTGAGAGGTAGACGAAGTGCATGGGGTTTCATTGCAAAAACAAAGCTAATGGACATCGCTTACTGCACCAAAGCATGGCATAAGATATCACGTCTAGTCTGAGAATGGAGGCGGAGGCAGTCATTGATGCTTTCCGGTGGATTGAGAATCAGCTGTACACACAGGTTGTAATTGTAACTGACTCACAGAGTATGTTGAGAAAGGTGGAGACAGGCATGCTCCATGCAGAGTGGCAAGAATCAATTCAGAGGTCCCGGATAGTCAGCGTCCTTTGGATATGTTCTCTTGGTCGGGATGTGTGCATTGGGAAATGAGAATGCAGACAGACTAGCCAGTTCTGCATGAATGACAAGCTAGATGTTGTGAGGGCCCTTTGGGAGCGAGTGAACAGTGCCGAGGCACAAACAGATGATCACCATCTGATGAGAAATGCGCTTCAAGGAGTTACTAGAGGATCTGGCCAATGCTCAGAACTCATGTGAAAGGTGAGACAAATGTACAATCAGTTACTGGTACTATCAGAATTGGAACTCTTCGCTTGCTACTAAAGACAGGGTTGGTGAGTTTATGGGAGTGTTTTGAGTGCTATGATGTTGATTCTTAATTCAACATTTGCTCTCTGTATGTAATTCAGAATTTGTTTTGTGCTGACTTTTTCTCTTATGACCTCACTCCACAGAATTATCTCTACCACTCACCCCTGCGGTCCTTCTCAGACATCTCATTTCTATTGTTACTAATTTTCTTTTCTGGCTTGTTCTCAGTGACCACATAGCAGAGGGTTGGATTGTGGGAATGAATATGCTGTGAATGACATGTTTCTCTGTACTGAGTGGGATTGTCTGATACTGTAATTCTGTAAATTTTGTTCCCAGATACTTAAACTCAAATGCTTGTTTAATGCCTTTGCACGCTACTGCTATATTAAAAATCTGCTTCTTTCTTTCTACTGACATTACTTCTCTTCAGTGTTGATTCTCTTATCATTTTTTTTGTATTCTTCATTCATCACTGTGAGATGTAGCAATTTCATGGCTTTCACGTCCTGGTCATCAGAAAAAAGTAAATTATGGATGTTTCTAATATTTTTGTTCACAGGCTTACCATCCTTGCATATACTGTTAATGTAGGTGATAAACATCTGTGGTGGTAAGTAGGGCTGTACCGAATATTCGCTTCGTATTCGCTTTGGGGCTGAATAGTGGACCTAATAGCTATTCGGTATTCGGCAGAATAGTGGCGGTCGGGCCGAATACGAATAGTGATTTCTGCATACACTGCGATGGACTGAAATAACTCTCTCATTAATAATGTCACAATTTATAGCCGACTTTTCTTGATTTTCGCCGCGGCACCCCTGGCATACGCACCTAGTTTTAGAACCTCTGCTGTAATGCCTCAGAGGAGTCAGTAGGCGCTGTTACCATGCAACCGGGTTGCAGTTTTTCCCGCTATGACAGATTTAGGCAACGTTACTGTTGTTTTAAAGAAGGCATGAAGAAACTTGAAAGTTAAAATGTAAATTGTCTTTCCTCGCCACTGTCGAAAAAGTTTTTTTTTCCCCCACGTTTCACACTGAAAATGTATCATACTGCATAAAATGCCAGCCGCAGCTTGCTAAAAATTAGCTTTGTATTTATCCCGACATGCGACCAATCCTCCATCTGTATTCGTGAAGGTGCAGCAGATAAGTAAGGCTGTGACTACATTTTTGCTCAAATTTTGAAGTGGAAAATGTGGTCTGAACAATATTAACTGTTAGCCTCGTCAAGTAAGCACATATCTTTAAAGGCAATGCATTCTTTTTTGTTGCCTTTGTGCGTGTGTATCTGTGTGTGTGTGTGAAAGAGAGAGAGAGAAAGAGAGAGAGAGAGCATGCATTTTTTCGTTCTTTCGGGGTGTCTTTGCCCAAATCAAATTAAAGATATTGCGAACGAGAATATGAAGGTGCATTTAAATTAAATCGAACGAACGCCTAAACGAACGATGATTTAAATGCTAATTTGGCACATGGATAAAATCAGATGAAAGATGCATTACTAAAATAAAAAACAAAATAGGACAGGCAAAAACTGCATTTAAAAAAAAAAAAAAAAGAACATCTTATGCAATATATCTTTGTCTTGCTTGCTACATACATCTAGTTTTAACATATGGCTATGAGTCCTGGACAATCGGTAGCCAGGCCAAACAATTTTTTGAGACCTCAGAGATGTGGTTTTACAGAACAATGCTTAAAATATCCTGGATAGCCTAAAAAAAAGCAACCACTAGGTTTTGAAAGAGGCGGGAGCCCGAAGACAACTAATCACAGACATCAGAAGGAGACAGTCATCATTTTTCGGCCACCTAATAAGAAAAGTGAAAATGGAACATGTGGTGACCACTGGAAAGATTTGTAAAAGGAGAGAGAGAAAAAGACAACGAGAGAAGATTCTTGACAGTCTTGTTGCATGGCATGGAGGTGTGTCAGCACACGAACTGATACATGCTGCAGGAGATCGCAGATTGTGGCGAGGCAAAATCGCCAACACCAGTCAGCAAGGCACCTGATGATGATGATACACTATTCATATTCGGCCGAATAGTTGGTCCCACTATTCGTATCACTGAAATCATATCATTGAAAATCACTATTCGGTACAGCCCTAGTGGTAAGACACTTCCCTGCCTTACTCCAGATGTTACTGTGAATGGTTTAGATTTTCCAGGACTTATTCTAACTATGCTTCTACAGTCCTTATATACACTTTTACAGTCTCCAATGAGAGTTGGCTCACACATCCACTCTGTAGAATGCCTTCCCTTGGCAACGAATGTCCCAAAAAAGTTATCATAGTATTCAATGATCTTTTCTATTAACTGTTTAAGTGTAAAGACTGCACTTGTGCAGCTTCTATTTATCCTAAAAAATCACATCTATTCTTCTGCCCACTGTGGTTCCATCACTTGTCACAGTTTTGTTTCTATTAACCTAGTGTGTTTACATATGCCTGTGAAATGTCAACTTTAACAGCTGAACTCGAAAAGATACAAGCATTAGAATGAGATCTTTCAGAAAAATACTTGGCATATCATGCCATGTATATTATCCAGCACACTAGCAACTGGGAGTCGCCATGGTATAGCAGCTAGACGCTCACCTGCAGGTCCAAAGGTCGTGGGTTCAAGTCATGACAAAGCCAGTCACTGAAGATGTCCAGTTTAAATTGAGGACTAGGCATAGCAGAATGTTTAACTTTAAAGTTATTTTTGCTTCCGACAGCACTTTGCTAATGCAGTTTCCACAATAATTTGTTCCCACTGCGAAACCTAACAAAGACCACTAAAAGATGTGTGGCTACAGAATTACCACGATGCAGAATACTGTAGGTTTATGTTTAGGTTTGAACAACGGATCAACATCATGAGACAAGGGTAGTAACCCAAAAGTGCTCCGTTCTACTTTTAACTCAAGCCTGAGTTAACAAAGTAGTTAAAGAATTTAACAAATGCGTACTAAAGGCAGCAAGAGAATCAATACCAAGAGGTGCCTGTAAGCATTATAAGCCTTACTGGAATACTGAACTAGAAAATTTACAAAACGAAGTGGAAACATCCAGACAGAGAAAGCAGAGACCTGGCCAAACGAAAAAAAACATCAGAATAACTATCAGCATGCAAAAGAAAAATGTGTAAGGGCAAAGCTACATACTAGAAGGAAAAGCTGACAGGAGAAAACAAGGTCGCTGAACTTTGAAAAAGACAAAAGAAAGTTATGGAAGCTTGTAAAAGGAGGTTAATGATAAGAATACAGGGTGGAACTCAAAGATCATGCTGCAGAAAGATGAAAAAATGGTCACAGGAAAAGAGGCAGCCAACCTCTTTGCAGATACTTTTGCTTTAGATAACAACAATGAAATCAGTTCAGAGAAAAAAAAACAAGAGATTCAAGAATAGACACAATTCAGAAGTCAGAAAGAAATAACATCAGAGGCGCTAGAAAAGCCAATTACACTTAATGAACTGGAGTTGGCCATTTCAAAGCTGAAAATGTGAAAGTCACCAGGAGCAGATGGCATAACTAACGAAATATCAAAAATTTAGGAACAATAGCCAAAACAAAACTTGTAGATATTTAATGCTTGATGGGCAACAGGAAATGTTCCACAGATATGGAGAGAGGCAATTATGATACCCATTATAAAACCTGGGAAAGACAGTTCCAATGCCTCCAACTACAGACCAATCAGCCTCTGCAAAACAATGGAGCGCATCACCAACCTCAGACTAGTGGTGCATTGAAAGTGAAAACATCATTACAACACAGCAGGCGGGCTTTAGAAAGTTCTACTCTACGGAAGACCAGACAACATACCTCTCCCAAGAAATATAGAATGCTTTTCAAAATAAGAAACTGGTACTCACGGCATGGATAGATTCAAGGAAAGCTTTTAACAAGGTTTGGAAGGAGGGGCTTTTGAAGAAATTGAGAAACTATAAAGTAAATGAAAGAATGTACAATGGGATTATAGCATATCTACATAACAGAAGAGCCCAGGGGTAGATGGTTTCAAAAGTAACAAAGTTCTATTGTGACAAGGCATTCCTCAAGGTGGTGTTCCTGTCACCCATCAACGACCTGGTTGCTGAAATACCAAATGGAATCAAAATGGCAGTGTATGCCGACGACCTGGTACTGTGGTGCACCAGTGAACATGCAACGATAGCCACAAGAACACTACAGCAGGCTACATATGCACTTGAGGCATGGGCGAATAGATGGTGTGTCAGCATTAACACAGAAAAATGTAGCACCACATACTTCACCCTCTCTCCAAAGCAAAACGGGTATCATCAAAATAAATGGAATACCCCTAAGAGATGATAGAGCCCACATACCTCAGTCACATTTGATGATAGGTTGACATGGAGAAAACAAATCAACAAGGCAGCAACCAAAGCCAGGAGGAAGACAGCCATACTTAGAAAACTAAATGGAACCAAATGGGGAGCCAGTGAGAAAATACTCAATAAAGTATATAAGCAGAGCATACAACCACATTTGGAATGTGGGTCAACTGCATGGTCTTCAGCATCTAGTACCACATTAAAGGAGTTGGACAAAATGCAAAATCAAGCACTCAGAGTCATCACAGGAGGGAAGAAATCAACCCCCATATTAGAAATGGAGAAAGCTAGGAAAACACAGGCACTGAGAGAACGCAGAGATACAAAGTTGCAAACACAAGCTGAAAAGTTCCTCAGTATGCCAGATCACCCTATGAAAAATAGATTTTAGAACCTAGCCTTGGGACGGTTAAAAAGAAGCAGCTTTAATTTATACACCAAGCAAAAATAATATGTAGACAAACTACTGACCTTCCAGAAATTGGTTGTCACCTTTAAAGTATCCCAGAACAAACCCCATGGAGAGAAAAAAATGCAAACTAACAGTACAAATCCAGACAAATGTGAAAGGAATATTTGACAAGAAAGAGCAAGATAGTGTACAACGCAGAATGGCCATCCTCAGTTATATTAATAAAGAATACCCACAAGAACAATAGGTCTGAGCCTATACAGATGGGTCCGCACAAAGTGCAGTTAGAAATGGTGGTGCTGGAGGGTACAAAGAATTCCCACATGGTACTAGGGATAAATCGCGTAGCGGCGTGGGAGATACTCTCGGCGGTGGCGGCAGTAGCCGGAAGTGCCCAATTTAAGTCGGCGGAAGTCCGCAATTTACATGTGACTAAGGCCTTGTTAACGTATTTTTGTGGCCGCCATAATATGTGGCCATTATTTGGAGGATAGCTTAATTTTGTTTTATGTTTGCTTTTGTTGTCACGAACGTAGTGATATATCATATATCGTGTTGCTAAAATATATGTCCTGCAACACACAAGTTGAAAAACTCATTTTCTGAAAACGAAGGTGCTGAAAAAGTATTTTCGTCTATTCTCCTATTTACTTGTATAACTTAGCTTAAAAATCAATATATCATATATTATATGGGCTTAGAAGTGACGTAGTTTGAGTAAGGTATCACTTGTTAGCTTAATTTTTCAAGCGGATTCCCACTATGATGGCTATGCTTATATGCTAAGTTATTCATTTATTAAATTTTATTTTATTTTAAAATAATTAAGAAAATTAGACTGAACTATTACTACTAACATAGCACTTACTAGACTAGTACTAGTAGTTAGTAGTCTAAAGTAGTAGTAGTTAAGTAGTAGTAGTAGTAGTCACAGTGAGACTGAGACTATGGTCAGAGAAAAAGGAAGAAACAAGTACATAAATAATTGTACAATCAATCCATATACGCATACCCTGGCATAAAAATAGGCATAGGAGGAAGACCAGATTTTTTTTTCATCAATTCCTTTTCCATTATATTTCACTAACGTCTCTTCCTTCGTTTCTTTGAATGCTAACTGACCCACGAAAGAATTTCCTTCGTCTGTAAAACAAGTACGGGGGAGTAGTTTCCCTTAGTAGATTTACAAAACATGGAAAAAATCCATTTTCAGACCTCTATGTCCCCATTATGGGGAAAACAAGAATAGACCCACTGCCTTCATAACAAGCATGTCATACGGAGTGCACTGCGATTCTTCGGACTCAAGATTGAGCACTTATGGGTTACTTGTGCCATACAATTAAAGAATTATATTCAGGCAGTTTTATCGTCAGCAGAAAAGGATGCCATTCCTGTGAACCAGGGCCGGTTTCCAGCTTTCGAGAGAAGGCATTGCAGTACAAACGAGTCAAGTGGTGTGTAGTCCACAGAAGAGCCGAAAACAAGAATAGACCCACTGCCTATCTACTACTACTGACTACTACTACTATCTAACAAGCATGTCATGAAAGTCGACTAATTAGCTGAGTTGAGTTTAGGTGAGATTTCAGAAAAGACGTCACAGCACTCTGGACATTCCCTGCTGCACTGTACCATACAATTTAACATTTATTTCTTGGGAGCTTTATCATTAGCAGGAATGGATGTCATTGCGGTAAACAAAGAGTCAAGTGGTGTATGATGGACTGAAGAAAACAGAGGCACAGAAAAACAAGAATAAATACATTGCCTGCCTAACAAGCATGTCGTAAGACAAATTTCTTCCCCGTGTGGGTTCCGGGGCCCCTGTTATAGTGAAAACAAGAATAGACCCACTGCCTACCCAAAAGCATTTCGTAAGAGTCGACTAATTGGGAGCTTCCTGCAAAGTCAGAGTGCATCTCCCTGAGAGGTATGGAACTAGCAGTCTGCATACAAATGAGTCAGATCTGTAAAACGGATGCACACACAATACTCGGGTTCTGGAACAGGACTGCAGTCCGAAAGTGGGTGAACTTTCCGCCAGAGTTGACAGCTGGTGAACACCAAGAAATAGAAGATAAAGACCATTTTCCAGATAGTTGAGCGCCTTTTTACAAAGCGAAAAAAATTGGGTGGGACGGTTGTTTCCTACAACAGTGGGTATTTAATGGCATATGTCGTGACACAGAGTAATTCATGTTCTGTGTTCCAAACAGAACAGCAGAGACGCTTCTGCCGTTTATCAGCACATACACACCAACAAACACGCATTCGGCCTGGCACAACAGTAGCATCCTGGCCTGCCTACAACGGGACTGAAAATATTTCATGATTTACGTACCATACAGTCAACAACACCCAGAACTCTGTCGACCCCACCACAGATGCGCATACTTAATGCACCGATCGCACGTGGAGAAAGGCAAAGGAGAGAAAACAGATGTACAATGGCATCTCCTAGAGTCCTACATGTGTGATCTGATGCGGCATCATCATCAGCAATTTGCACATCTGCCGTTAAGCGTTGTGGGGAGGAACAGTTTGCGATTGATGAGCAGCAATTGCTATTGCCATTTTATGTCGATGTAAAAGCTCTTCATTCGTACTTGAAGCACTCCAGTCTAGGAAACTATCAGAATTGCAAACACTGCTGACACAACTCAGCCTTCAGCGAAGAGTTGTAATGCAATGGATACCGTGGAATGGCTGGAAATGAGAAAGCTGATCATTCGTGTCTATTAGTGCTTCCTCCAATGCCTCACCCTGTTTATTGACCGTCGTATCGCCCCATAGCCGACCTTTGGCGTTGGAGTCACCCATTCATGATGATGACGGTGGTTATCTACTCGCACATGTCACTTAAAAATTATCCACTTTTTTGTTGCTGTCAACTTTATCATTGCAGGCACAGATGTTGACTAGCGTAAAAGGTTTACTTCCGTCTATCTTCACAGCCTGCATCTGAATTTTGCTGTTGTTCCATCTGTTACCTTTCTTTTTCCAAATTGGTATTATTATTGGCTGCTACGAGTCAAGCGGGAATTTCCTTTCTTTCCACGCTGTATTAAAAATTCGGTACTTTAATTTTATACAACCTCAACACTCGGCTTCAAGATTCTATAAGGAATACCTTGGGATCCCTTATAGGGGCCGGGAAGGGGTGGGGCGGGTGTTCGGGTTACGGCTATTTTAAATGAAAAGCGACTATTACTAAGCCTAAGCCTAATTCCTCTATACTATGGAACATTCTGGGGATTTCCTTACCAAATCTCGAAGCCGACGAGATATAGTCATATACAGCTAAAATACTGAAAAATTCTTGTTAGCCATTTGATGCCAGTTTGACAACATGCTAGAATAGCTTCTGTAGTTATTCCGTTCAAACCAGGTGCTTTGTTTTTTTAGGGCTCTTCTGCATAACAGTTTTTACTTCTGATGTTAAAAAGTTTGAATCATATTGGTAAGTTCTTTTATGCACTAAAACTGACGTTATCTATCATCGTTTTCAGGACTGAGTAGCTCTTCAAAGTATTCTGCCCATTTTGCTAGCCTTTGTTTTGGATTAAATAAGAACTGTCTCTGCTTATAGTGGTGGTTGGGTTGGTCACCTCATGCTCTCATATTTTTAACTTGTTTGTAGAATTCTTCTACTAAGTGTGTCCATTTTGTTATCTCTTCTATGTATAACACAACCTTTTTCGCGTTTTGATTTAATCCATGTTTGTATGCTGCCTTCTTTTTAGAAATGGTATTTTTTACATCGTTATTCCACAGTGCAGTCCCTTATTGTTTGTCTTGTCCTACTTTTTTAGTTTCGCATTTGTTTTTAAGAGTGCTGAGTATGGCAGATATGAAGTTTGTACATTCGTTCTGTACATCTAAATACTCGGCAGGAAGGTTACTAAACAGCTTTTTGATGTCTTCTTTAAACTGGCTTACAATGTTATCATGTAAATTCTTCACACTGAGGACATCTGTTTTTAATTTCTTGCATCTTGTTTTCTACTGGTCTGTTTTCATTATTACTATCACTGGTCTATGATCCATACCAATGATTGTGTTTGACTGTGCCCTTGAGTCCAGTATTTGTATTCTGTCATCCTTATTAGAATAAAATCAATCTGAGATGCCTGGTCTGTGTTATTCCATCTATGCCAAGTTTTAATGTGACTACGCCTATGTTGCACACACACAAATATTTGCTATTATGAGTCAATGTTCGGAATATTCGTTGTGTAGGGATTCAACAATACTATTACATTCCGTGTTCACATCGCTGAATGGTCCTATGCGGTCTTGACATGGTGTTCTTCTTTTACCTACTCTGTCGTTGAAATGACCCATCACTATCAGTTCCTCTTTCTCTTTCACCCTGCTCAATATGCCTGCAAATTGATTGAAGTATTCGTGGACTGACTGACGTTTAACCCAAAACTGACTGTCCCAAAAGGACATCACACCGAGCGATAAACACCCGCTGACACAAAGTGCCACCATTCATATGATAACCACGCGGTTACAGGTCCAAGAAACCTCATTTAATCCATATGGTTATGATTAGGGCCGCCGACCACAGCCAGGTTGGGGCTTCATAATAACGTAAAGCTGCGTCCCGCATGTGGACGGATCTAACTATTGAAACGTACCAACCCCGTGAAATCAGTGAACAAATCCCCCACCCCCACCAGTCCCTCGAACTCATGTGGCGCTAAGAACCATGCTCTGTTCCGCGAGGAAAGTCGGAACTACATGTTATTGAGCCGACAGGGAGAGAGAGAGTTAAGAGGCCCTTTTTTTTTGCCGCCCCGTCTTTTTTATACTCACGAACCTGATATATTTGTTTTTTGAAGTGAAAAAATCCTTTGGTTTCATTTGAACTTTTGTAGCAACTAGGGAATGATCAGCATAACAGGCAGCCGTGAGGTAGCTGTGAGTAAGTGATACACAGTTCAAGTGCTGCCTCCTTGTGAGAATAACGTCCAGCTGGTGCCAGTGGCCAGTTATTTGATGTTTCCATGACACCTTATGTCGGTCTTTAGTTTTGAGAAAGGAGTTCGCGATGAACAAGTCATTTCTAATGCAAAATTTCAGTAATCTTTGCCCACGTTCATTCGTGTGGCCAACACTGAATTTTCCAAGACAAACTGGCCATCAGTTTGAGTCTGACCCCAAGCGAGCATTAAAATCACCAAGTATATAGAGGCAGTCAGATTTAGGAATTGTTTTCACTGCATTATCCAGTCCCTCATAAAAATAATTCTTTGCGTCCTCTGTTAACGTTAGAGTGGGCGCATATGCAGTAAAAAGGGTGATAAAACCGCTTGAGCTAGAAAATCGTGGAGATAATATTCTGTCATTTCCTCCAGTTGGACTCTCAAATGATCCCATCAGTGAATTCTTTACTGCAAAGCTCACTCAATACATTCGGATTTCTTCCTGGCCTCTGCCTTTCCAGAACAATGTATAAATATCGTCTCTAATAGGCCCATTCTCTAGCAGACGGGTTTCCTGTAGGGCAGCAATATCTATGTCTAGTTTGTTGAGTTCGGCATCAATGATAGCCGTTTTTTCCCCCTCACATGAGTATTGTTTTTCTAGGTCAGCGAACGGCCTTCTCTTTTTATATACAGACGGACCTGGTCAGTGGAAAACCTGCGACACATCGTCCTCACGTTCCAAGCACCAAGTCAAAGCTAGATGTGCCTGGTGCATTGGTTTTCACAGCCTGCAGTTAGGATTGCACCAGTGGAAGCATACACGCTCTGGTGGATCACACATTATTGGCTGTGGCTGCCCAGCCTACGACGGGCGGTAGTTGATAAGCGATATTCGAAGATGTCTCCCAACGTCAGAGGCAACACGCGGCGCTCCCATCTACGCCAATTTGACAAGCACATATAACGCGTAACTGCCGCCTCTCGATTGGTTTCCGAGACCTATTACGGCAAGGGATAAAGTCCATCCTCTCTATAGCTCAAAACCTGGGCAGTATTGTAGAGACCATATTTTGCGACACTAGGACCTAAATGAAGCAGGCTAAGGTAAACAGTTCTTACTAATTTTCGGAAGTTCAAAATATTTTTGATAAATGGATACATTTGGCTAAAGTTAGAGGCAATGATAAACTTCGGTTAGATCTCTAATTAGGAAACAAAATGCTATGTTTCACTACCAAAGTCAATGTCAACATTGTTGCGAGAGCACAAACCAATATCTTTCAAAGATTTGGAAGAACTGGGTGACAATTGCTTCTTTGCCCATCGTGAGGTTTTCATATCAATTTCAGTACCAGATATTCAGATAGAAGCAAGTGAGTGTGATAAAAAGTCCAAATTCAACTCAGTCACAACCCCGTACAAAAAGAAAACCACTTTTAATAATAAATGGCTACTAGTTTGTTGTGCATATTGTAAGACACACAATTCAAATGACAAATTGTGTGATAGAAATTTAGGTAATGCAGAGTTCATGCAAAAACTTAATCATAGGAAAAGTCAGATATCAAGACAATATAGTGATGCCGTCAATGTTTTTCCTGTGGCTGTTATAATGAGGTTGAAGCACAGATTTTTTTTTAAAATGAAAGAGGCTAATGGGGTGTATGAGATCACTGACTATGAGTCAGAAAGTGAACATGTGGATGCTGAATAGTGACATGCGAAAACAATTAAAGTTGTCTCACTTGCCATCTGTTTCATGAGAAAGACACCCTGACTTGTGACCATAACCTAAATGTACAGGAAGCAAATGCGGCCATGGGCTTTAACGAAATACTAAAGTTATTTTGGGGCATTGCCAACGGTAAGACAGTTTCAGTCTTAAGAGACTCTGGGTCAAACATTTCTGGCGTCCATAAGGACTTAATACGACCTAAAGACATCACTAATAAATATAATAATTGTAAACTACTGGGTAGGTGGGGGGGGGGGGGGGGGGGGGGGGGGGGGGGGGGGGGGGTGGGGGGGGGGGGGGGGGGGGGGGGGGGGGGGGGGGGGGGGGGGGGGGGGGGGGGGATATAAAATTTTCAAATTGTATTTGTCAATGTTAAAACTACTTTTCTTGAAATAAGAAAACAGTTTGCAATACTCCTAGCAGCGTGGGCTGGATTAATCTTAGATAATAGAATAGACACCAGAGATGTGTCTAAAAAAGATACTGAGCAGTGGAGAAAAGCATACACGATTGATTGTAAGAAAAGCGGTATAAGGAATGTCAACGACCAAGATTTTTGGCGGAGAGCAAACGCAGTAGTAAAAAAAACCTAGTGAAAGAGAAACGAATGAAAATTACATTAAAAGTCCCAAGGAGATTAGTTGAGTCAAGAGTTGACATCACATTCCACGCGTGCTCCGTTCTCATCTCCAGCAGCCAGCGCAGAGTTCCAGTACTGATGGTACCGGTCACAATCTGGTTAAATGTCCGTCTTGCCTTTCCTCTGAGTGTAGTCAGCCGGCCAGACCCTCTGGTTACAGCCAGGTGCCTCATTCTCTCCAGGCCATAATAATATTCTTTCTCTTCTGATTCCGTTGCTTGTTCACACATAACCTTGACCACATCTGCCTTGTCATGTATCAATTCACCACCCAGTGATGCAGATCCAGACAATTTATTTGCTTGTTCATTACCTACTACGCCGGTATGGCCTAGAGAAAAGATCCAAAGTATGCTAACTACCCGTGACATTCACACCGTAAAAACATTGAATAGTAGAGGTGAAATTGCAGATCCCTGTGGTAGTCCTAAACAAGTCGTCCACCCTCCACATGCATCATGCTGTTGTGTAGGGAGGGGTCTACTGAATCAATTCCTGGTGGTAGCTACTGCTGTTAGAAACCAGTCTACTGCCAGTAAAAATAGAGGCGACTAAACACATTCCCTACGCACATCTGCTCTTATTTCAAACGAATCTTTAGTTTTCGTTCATGAAGACAGTTACATTTAATGTTGCATTTACTAAGTTAATATTTTCGTGTGCAATCATATTGTGCCTCTCAATTTTCAGAAAAACTATCAATGCTGTCAGTTAATATCAGATAATATAAAATGCAATCAATTTAATCTCGAGGAATAACCATGACCTGCAGGCCTTGATGCAAAAAACTGATGATAGCAGACAGTTGTTTGGGTTTGTTCATTGTATCCTTTCCTGATTATTATGTCCCAATTCGGTTCTTGTTACTATCCTTTTTTTAAAATGCAATCTTCCTGTTAAGCCAAAAACTGTTTCAAACGTTTTACTTATCTAATTGGGTAGCCCTCCCCAACGCCCTTTTCCAGAACGCACGTTGCTGACATTTCAGGTCTCACTGATTTGCGTGTATTGCAGGTGCTTTATCGACTATCATTCTTACCCTACCGTAAAGTTTTTACTTCACACAGGGCTCACAGCCTATTCTCCAAACTGTCTGTTCTCTTCAACACAATCACTTCTATATTGTGGACAGAGTCTAGTCCAGCACTTTTGGCCGCTCCTCCCTAGTTAGTCATATTTTTTTTTTAGAATACTAATATCTGTAGCTGTGCCACGTAAGCAGCTAATATAACAATTTAAAATAATATTAAGTATATTAAGATCCCTGAAACACAAATAACACATTATAACCTGCTCTTATCTCATGATATATTTATTTTGTCTTGACAATTTACTACCAGCTAAAACACAATGCTAAACGTTTAATATTTCAAATAAATGCGTGTTAAGATGAAACCCTGTATTAAAAGCAACACAGTATATAATTCTGACTAATACTGTGAGCAAGAGGGTTAAAGCAATATACAAATACGATGGGAATACAGGCGTGTGTCCAAAAGGAAAAACCCAAAGACCTCGATGGCCTGCGTCTCTTAAATGATGAGACAACCATGATGACAAAAACATTACAGAAAACATCTTAAGTGCTGGAATGTACTGTCTCATAATCAAACACAATGCCACAACAGCAAGGATCAGGCTGGTGTTGTGAAAGCATGGCCTCTTTGTTAAATTTAAGGCTTTCTGAAATGTCAAACAGAACTAGATTATTACATAATATAGCATTTATTTTTCTGACAATACACAGTAGCAGCACCATTTTAGACATTTATTTTTCCTGTGCTATTCTAATAGACACTGTGTCACAAGTGCCGGCACCTTCTTTAGACACATGGTGATGAACACTGACAACATTTTTCTAGGGGAAAAAACTCAGGATACTTCCTTTAGGTTAGAATCCCCTAAAAAACTGCGTTTTTAACTATCATATTCGATGAAACTCAGGCTGTCAGAGCCCAAGAAACAGTGTAAATATGTTTGATTGTCGTTAATATAGAGAGAAAATCTACGTTAGGATAAAATTACGACCAACCAAGGCAACCCTCTGTCAACAAAGACCCATCTTCAACAGTTGTATCTATTAAAACTTTTCAAGTCCCAGTTGTTTCATGAGAAATCAGCTTGGTAATAATGTTTGGATGATCCAAAACGATTGTCAATGGCAAGACAGTTTCAGTCTTAAGAGATACCGAGGCCACCATTTCTGGCCTCCATAAGGACTTGGTATGACCTAAAGACACTTACATTACGAATAAACATATTAATTATAGAACCTTTGGTGGTAAAACTGAAAAATTTGAAGCTGCATTTGTCATTATTAGAAGTACTTCTCCTGAAAAGAGAATACAGGTTGCAGTACTGCCAGCACCATGTGCTGGATTAATCTTGGGTAACAGAACAGTTCCTATAGATGTTTCACAAGAAGATATTGTGCAGAGGGGAAAAGCAAACATCACTGAATGTAAGGAAAGTGGGATGAGGAATGTCAACAAGAAAGAATTATGTAAGAAATAAAATGCAGCTGCAGAAATATCAAGTGATCAAGAAATGAATGAAAATCAAAATGAAAGTATCAAAGAGATTAGGCATCCAGCAAATGATGTGTGTGTGAAATATAGACTGATAACATGAAAAGAGTGTACAGGAGATGAATGACAGCAAACATCTAATCAAAACATGACATCAATAAAACTGAGAGAGAATGATATGGCTATGACAACTGAAAAAGATCTTGTTACTTTCATCAGCATTAGTGGTAAATGAAACAAGAGTAAATGAATAAAATGGAATGTGTCAACAACCTTCAATGCAGGCATTAAAAGTAATTACAGATCCAATGTTATACTCTACAACTTCTGCAGAAAACAGAAGCATGAAAAACACCATGCAACAAAAGCCAAACCAAAGCAATTTAAACAATGAACTGATACCCATTCCATTGGAATCCAGTGAGAGTCAAAAATACATTTCAGAATGCACAGATCAGTGATCTATTATTAAGAAAATGTCTTAAATCAGACCATAAGGAAAAATTATAAAACAGACACCACCTTAAAAATTTATTTTAAAGAAGTGACATAAGGTAATACATAGGCAGAAATCACACAAAAGATGCCAACAAATTTTCAAACCAGATTAGAATACAACTTCGAAGTTACATTTGCTACTGATACTATGTCATTGATTCCATTTGTTGTCTTTTCATTAATGATTTCTGTGGGGTTGTAGCTCTCATCTCTACTACGCATACTTGTGATTACTTTGAATAATGTTCTGCAGACGGTTTTCTCATTTTATGATAATGAATCCTCGTAACATTCCCCGATTCTTGTTTTGCCATCTTGATCTTCCAGGTGGTTTCTCTCCGCTGCAGTCTATAATTTATATAATCTTTCTTTGATTGTATCAATTTTTCAGTGTCTTTTTTCTTCTTAACTGCATCTTTTACTTTCACCACCAAGGTGAATATTTGTTATTGATACACTACAGGTGATAATTGTTTGAATGCTGTCTCTACTTTTTGTTGTAACTTTTATTTAGCTTCTTCTCATTTCAGATTTGCTATTTTGACGGGATCTTGGTTTCTGAACTAAGTTATCACAAGAAAGAAAACAACAAAAGATAAAAACAAGACATGCTAAAACTGCATTTTGTAAAACAAAAACATATTATGCAATATCCTTGCTTTTAAACATTAGAAAAATAATGCTTACATTTTACATAGAACCAGTGACAAATACTGTGAATTTTATGAAAGGACAAACAAGCAAGAAAAACTCTTGATGTTAGATATGTGGTTTTACAGAAGAATGCAAAAAAATACCTTGAACGGCTAAAATTTATAATTTGTTTTGAAAGAAGCTAAGGAAGTACTGATAACTTCTTTTGGCATAATATGAAAAGGGAAGAACTGGAAATTAATGTAATATTTGAAAGAATTGAGACAAATGAGCCAAAAGTAGCCATCAAGAACAGATTTTTGACAACTTTATATTATTGCAGGAAATGACAGTAGTGCTAAATACAACGTAAAATGCAACTAGACAGCTTGATGGAAGGAATAGAAAAAACATGCACAAATACCACATAATATTTTGATCAAGGTCTTTTTCAGTGCAGTACTAAATACAATACAAACCGTGACTGCAGAACTCAACTGACAAGACAAGAAAGCTTATAAAAAACAACAGTCAACTTGAAACCATGAAGTACGTACATGAAAGTATTGACTGCAGAACCTAAGGGACAAGAGAGCTTCTAAAAAAAATGACAGTCAATGTGAAACCATAAAAAACACTAGAAATTATAGTATATGAAAAGATACACAACATTAATCTCTCTCATTCTCATACACATGATGAAAACAGACTACACATATTTTAATTAATATGAACTGGTTTAAACAGACATTTATTTACACTTACCCTAAAATCTAAAGATCCAGCTGCTAAAAAATGATCAGTATCCACTGCAACAGCTAAGACTGCACAGCATGCACAGTTTTGCCATTTTCTAAAATCATTTAGGTGTTCAAAGTTTTCTACCACAGCCCAAACTAGAACACTGACTATGGCATGTATTGAGCTATCAATAACAGATCGGACTATATGACCATTTCCCAACCAGTCTGTGTCTGACACTAACAACAGCAAGTAATCCCCACAAATGCAAGTTACTACAATTAGTGACCATATACAAAGTATAAGAGTGGGAGATGGGAAGATGATGTTCACTATGTCTTTTATTGGTTCCATTGAGGCCAGAATTCATATCTTAATAAACAGAGGAGGGAAGTTCGTTTATAACATTAATTATTTAACCAGCATCCATGTTGTGTATGGAGAAAAAACCTGAAGACAAAAACAGAAAGAAAACTAATTATATAATGATCAAACAAAGTGTATAAAAATAAAAAAATAAAAATAATGTCAAGTTAAACATAATCAAAATCAGATCAATCATGTAGTTACATTGTTATTAATCCATTGGCTCCGAGAAGCTACAGAACGTGGGCCCAATTACCTAAAATGTAACTTGCCTACAATTACCTGTTTATAAGATGCATAGTTAATGCTACTGGAAGCTGCAGTGGTGTAGCAGCTAGATGCTCACTCACTGATCTTAAGATCGTGGGTTCAAATCCTAATGTGATAGGGTGGAAACGACAAAGACTACTTTTCAGCAGCCTAACGATTTTATTTAATCCAGTTTAAAAATGACCAAGGGGCCACAGGAAGAGCTTTTAGTCTTAGACAGTAAAATGAGTAAACATCTGGCCACTGGGTATAAATACGCAAAACTCATTCAGTATTCTCCTATTTGGCTGTCGCTCTATGGTCAGGCGCCCAGTTTGCCATTGTTGACTGCACTTGGCCTCAACGCACAGGTGTGTCAGATTGGACCGGCTGAGTGATGCTAGAATGGCTCGTGTTCGCGATAATGGTACGTTTCTTTTGGTTAGGTGGTGGTAGATTTGATTTCCTTTGTATATCCTCGCTAGGAGATAGTTTGATGGCAGGTCGCTATGAGTGATTTGTTGGTATATTGAAGCTTACCGTACATGTTAAATATGTTTCGGTTTTTGCCATTGTTGAGGTAATCTCACTGAGTGTATGGTGTCATTACCATAGTTACTTGTTAGCTGGAGATAGACAGTATTTTAGATTCTGGTCGAGCACGTTTGTTGTTAATGTTATTTGTGGACCACAATAATGCTATGTTAAGTAAAATAAACAGCTGTTTAATGTGATTATAATTCATTTGCTTGATTTAATTTAAGATCTGTAGTCCGCGGTTCGTCTAGGTGTGTGTAGCCATGTAGTTAGGTTGTTGTCATGTAACTCACCATACATATATTCAGAGTTTGGGTCTCAGTGAAATATTCTAGGATCTCTGCGCAGAAGAACCTGTGTCTTTTCTTTACTTTCCTGTTTTATTGTTTAGCTGAGAACTATTACATTTTGTCTTAATCACAAATTTCTTCTTTACCCCTTCCCCTCTTCTGGTTTTCCTCCTTCTTTCTTTCTGCTAGCACACTAAGCTAGACTTTTTTTTCTTCTAAAATAACCTTGGCTACCAGATTGACACAGCCTTAAATATGTACAAATTAAGGTCCTGGAAAGTTAGGGTGGTTGGCGTGATGTTGACCACATCACTTATCGAATGCCAACTGGTTTATAAAGTACAGGTCTAACAAAATGAGCCCAATATGCCTATGGAAATGGGTCCTTTACTATTGTTAATGCTTTTAGCTGTTTTTGCTCCTATAATTACATAGAAAGATGCCAGAAAATAAGACGCACAAAGAAAATGCCCAAACTGTGATGGAGCACACAGTGCAAGATACCAGGGTGCCCAGGATACCAAACAAACAAAAACTACCTTGAGAGAATCTATTCTAACTAACAAACCCATCAAAACAGAATTGGGGGGGGGGAGGGGGAAATAACCAATGGATTCAACATTAAAAGAGACAGCAGATGCAGAAGCTAGGTGTCTGATAAACGAAATAAATAATTTAAATACACAGCTGAGCGGGTAAACAGAAAATAATAAGACAATGGGGGAAAAAAACTACCTTATCCAAAAAAAGAGTGGACTAAACTGTTTAAGAAAAGACAGAAGAACAATCAAAACAGTTAGTAAAAGATAAATAAAAAGACAAAAGGAAAAAGCACGGACAAATAGAACCAGATAACAGAGAAATACAGATTTTACAGTGTAGATGCAAGGAATAAAAAAAAAAACATTTGTCAGAAATCTGCGAACAGTATGGAAGTAAGAAAATGATACTGGCACTACACAAGCTTCTCAAACCAAAGGACATATTAACATGGACAGGACACACCGTGTACAGAAATAATAAGACAAAAAGCACACGAGAGGAGTTGTCTCAAGATAGCAGAAAATATTAGAATGTTAAAACATGAACATTTTCAGACAGCAAAATTAAAAGGAACAGTAGCCAAAATCGAAAGCAGTCCATTGAATTTACAAATAGTTCATGTCTATTCATGGCATCAAATTTATAGAAGGTGGATCTTAATGAAATAAAGAGAACAATAGGTCCATCAACTATCATAGTGAGGGCCTTCATTCGCCACCACAAAGTCTAGGGTGGAAACAAAACACACCTATCTGGAATAAATGTAATGAGCTTTGCAGTATCCAACAAGTTAACAATCCTAAACGATGGATCCATCCATTAGGAAAAGTTACAGCAAAAGATCTAACCACAAAATTTGTCAGGCATAAATTAGGAAATAGCTAGACACAACCTCTGACCATTTGCCAATATTACTAGGAACCAGGACCTTACCAGACAAGAATAAAGAAATAAACAAGGCAAGACTTATAAATGAAAAAACAAATTGGGAGGCATTCAGGAGACAGCTAGAAAAGGAAGATGTGGTGCAGAAAGAACATGAGGATATAACATTACAGGTAGCAAAGATTACAAACCAAATATTGAAAATAGCATTAAACCATATTCCTAACAAAAACATGCCAAAAATACTTAAGTAATGAACAGATAACCAGGCAGTCAAAACATCTGTGGAAGGAGTGGAACCACCGATGTACAACCACAACCGAAAAAGAAAACATGCACTTCAAAAATACAGAAAAAATTCAAAAGAGGAAGACCAAAAAAAAAGTATAAAACTTGTAGAAATTTACAAAATAATGTAATTTACAAAGTTAAAACACAACAAGGGAGATGCTTCTGTCAAATACTGGGACCAGAAACACAAGCCATCGAGGTATAGAAAAAGATGAGTGCAATAAAATGGCAACACGAGAAACATTCCATATGAACAATAAACAGCCCAATAAAGCGGAAACCAACAAAGAAATGGCAGAAGCTTTTGTGAAAACTTTTATGATGAGCTATGAGTTAAATTTTCTTCACAGCACTCCGGACAAATCCTTAAGCGCTCAGATTCCCCTCTCAACTTATTCATCAGCGTAGAGCGGTTAATAGTGCCAGTCATATCTTGGTTAACAAGACTTTGTGTGCTTCCAGTGTGCTTCTCATACTTGGCTGTGCCGATCTTTACTCCCAATTCTCGTATTCTTAGCAGTGATGTGGACAAGTTGCTTCCAAAATCCCCAGAACGTCTTATCTCTCTAAGGGCAATGACAATGCAGCATGATCCATGGACCGGCCATCTTCAATTAATGCAGCACCTGCCAGTCTATCAGCTCATTCATTACCAACAATGCCTGCATTCCTTAGGACAGATACGAAGGAGAGTTTTGCAATGACTCGAACCGCTGTCTGCGTAAACAGCCTGCCTCGACCCGCCAGATCTTGCTCAAGGAAACACTCAGCACACACACGCAGGAATAGTTCTGTGATTCTAGCCACATGAAAGCTTGTGTAACCGCCATCACAGGCTGCAGGTAGTCACGGAGAAGGCAAAGCTGACTTCTTGAACTGTTCTGCCTGAAGAGCGAGCTGTAAATGCCCATGCACTCTTATGTCCTCGTATAACGGACATGTCTGTGAAGATCACCATATCAATCTCATCTGACTTGTCACTGACAAACATGTATAAATCAGCACTGACAGCAGCTGGATTCTGCTACCGACAACTTCTATTGAGCGCCACGACACAGGAGAATGTGAGATTGGCCGCTTTAGATGCCGGCATCCATTTGTCACCTAGATGGATGTCTGTAAGGCTGCAAACCTGCATGATGTCATCCTCTGCCATACCCAGCCATGATTTGCCCCTTGTAAGCCTATTTTACAATATCGGTTCACACCAAAACCTAGGGCAGGGCTATCCAAATAAGTTTACTCACGGACATAAATGTTGAAAATAAGGATCGTCACTGGCCATAGGCCCAAGCGTGGAAAGATTATTAACACAACGTTTTCAAGGTGTAACTTTATTACTCTAAAAACTTTTACAACTAGGGCCTAGCATATGGTAATATAAATGAAATAGGGTTGTAATCCATTGTAATGTAAAGTGTGCTATGATCTTTTGTAATAATTTATTAATACTCACTTTTAATTGAAATACATGTATTTCCAACTTGTTGTTGAAATTGTAAATAAACATTAGCACTATCACTTAAATTGTCATTATCATATGAATAGAGGACTTTGGGGGCAGTGAATCCACATCACTCGTCAGAATGGCAGTTTTTGGGAATTAAGATCGGCATAGTAAAAAATGAGACGCACACCAGACAACACCAGAAGACTTGTTAATCAACATAGAAATGGTACCATTAGCCATCGGGGTTCATACTGAGGGGAGGATCTGAGCACCTATGGACATGTCCGGAGTGCAATTATGATAACCCACCTAACTAACTATCATATTAACAATAACTGTCCTTAGTTTGTTTCACATGGTTTTGTGCAGAAAAAACTGAAAGCTATAATGCGACAAAATGTAAATAACGATAAAAGTTGTATTTCCATTTTTGAGTTCATCATCATCATGTAGCAGGTTCTTTGCAGAACGTCGCTCTCACCATGGTCCGTCTGAAAGAAACTTGGTCTCTCGCCAGCTCTCCCGCCCCATGGACTTTCATACTCAAGGAGTCACTTATATCTTGTAACCCATCTTCGTGTTGGTCGGCCCTGCCACTCCTTCCTGGTACCATGCCTTCTGCTTTAATTTTTTTCCAATCTGTTGTGGCGCTTGATATGACCAAAATTGTTGAGTTAATTTTATAAAATATGGCTGGTGTGTAGTAAGAGAAATTCTCATGCAATCCTGCATCCTATTACTGCTCAGTGAGCTCTGACTGTTTGTCTTGATGATGTTCATATGTGAAAAGCTTGATTCACAAGTAAAAGTTGAACCAAATATGGTGAGTATGAATACGGCAACTTTTCTATCATTAGGGAACCGCTACTTTGCATCCTTTCGGACCAAAATTGACTGCACCACTTTTTTGAAAATCTTCATTCAGTGAGCTGAAACTTTAGATATCCAAAAGTTCTAACTGCAGAGATCCTTCATCAACAGAAGATACAACCTTCTTAGCATTCAAATTAAATTCACCTGCAGGAGGAATTTTAAAAGGATCTCAAAAAAAAAAAAATAATATTACATTGTTTTGGAAATTGAAGCCTTCAAATCTGTTGTCAAAATTTGTCTAAAGGTTTGAAAAAAAAAAATAATTCTGTCATTTGATTGGTTACAGTTGCTGAGTTGAAGAAATCAAATCCTTTCTGGTTTAGAAAATTAAGAAGTTTGGCTGTTTAGAGATCCGTTTTACCCTTTGGAGATGGAGCCTTTTTGGAGTTTCGGTGCCAAGAAGACAGAGCCTTCAGGAGGGGATTTTCATAGTTTATACACAAAAAAATTATAAAAAAATAAAGCCTTTAATTAACATATATAAAACATATATTAGTGTACAAAATTGAATGAACTAACATAATATTTATGAATCAAAACTGAAATCTCAACATTTATTTAAATTAAATATTCGGCTCTACTGGCAAATCCGGACGCAGAATAAACAGACTTGGACGACTTAGTCAGAGTTATCTCCCGTCGCCGCACTCCGAACAGTAATCGGAAAACAAACGAAACAAACGACACACTTACCTATCATCCTGCGGTTGCGTGTAGGGCTGCGTACGGTTGCGTGAGACATCGTGGCATCATCATATGGTTGCGTGCACAGTTGCGTACGGTTGCGTGAGGCACTGTGAATGGTTGTGTAGGCATCATCATGCGGTTGTTGGATTAGAGTTAGGGGTAGGGTTAGGGTTAGGGGTAGGGTTAGGGGTAGGGTTAGGGGTAGGGTTAGGGTTAGGGGTAGGGTTAGGGTTAGATGTGAAAATTTTGACGTAGGATTTCGAAATACTGGCCGACAAAATGATGTTTGTGGGAGTGGCGCCACTGAAACTCTGCCAAATATGACGCCAATAGCGTGCGGCTGGTGGCCCCAATCGTTGGCGAATTGTGCGTGTGACCAGCATCCAGAGGCCCTCGATTGTTTGTGTGTTTGTATGGGACTGTGCGCGATTATAGGGAACTCCGGCGTCAAAATTGTCAAATCTAACGCTAATCCTAACCCTACCGCTAACCCTAATCCTAATCCTACTCCCTAACCCTAACCCCTACCCCCCTAACCACGCAAATTTATCGATCATTAAAGCATACAAATCGGCAAACACGAACAAACAAAACACACCCAAAAAAACAACACCCAGAATTGTCCTGCAGCGTCGAAAAAAAAAACCCAGATCTGGGGGAAACAACCAAGCATTGGCAGCCCTGATGTCGACGTGTCTGTCTTCTTTGTTTCGTTGTGGCTTTTCCGATCACTGTTTGGAGTGCGGCGACGGGAGAGAACTCTGACTAAGTCGTCCAAGGCTGTTTATTCTTCGTCCGGATTTGCCAGTAGAGCCAAATATTCTGATTTGCATAATTTAATCAAACAATTTAAAAAAAACTTAGGAACAAACATAACTAACCTAAAAAATGTGGGTGAATTTTTGTGTGGATAAAGCTTGAATAAGTCCTAACACCTGTATTTTGGGAAGTAAGGCCCATGGAGGCCTTTCAGACATGTCTGGCACATGGTTCTACTCATTTTCCTGCCTCCAGCTATGTTTCGGTTGATATGATGCAACAGTCCTTTTTTTTTATTTTTGGGCACAAGTAACCCCAGATAAAAAAACTTTTTTGAAAGCTGTCAATGAACAGCCCACATGTGCAAGAAATGCGCGAAGCAGTCTGATTGGCTGGTGCAAAAACCTGCCAGCCAATATCAAGGCTTCTATTATATAAGGAAGACCGATCGGCCCAGTAGTCCTTTAGGCTACTTTGTGTTGGGCTGATATTTTGGCCGCATCGTCTTTACGGTTAAAAACAAAGGCAGCTTATCTCAAAAAGCAATCAGATCTATGTCTTGTGTCTTTCTTGCAGCTGCAAGTTCAGTGTGTTCATGTGAGCTGACAAATGATTTGAAAAATAAACATTTGGATAGTAAGACCGGATACCAAAGTGTACTGTTGCGCACATAAAAAATCCCTTAAGGGTTGGAAATAAAAAATAGTTGCCTAACAGCGCCGCCTGGAAACAATTTGGAGTTTAAAATCTACCCAAAGTTGTTCAGAGTCCTCATCGGTGCTATGGAGTTTGTGCACTAAGCTGATATTCTTTGAACTGAGGCCTGAAGTATTAATTTACTGCAGACACACATTTGTTGCACAGCAAGCACATTGGTTTCAAATGAGGCATAGGTGGTAATATAAATAAATATTTCAGAGTCCAGTCATTACTGAATGCATGATTTTCACATTCCCACTTTGCTATGGCATTAAGTATTTAAATAAATTATTAAAATTTATATAATTTAAAACACTGTTACTGATTTAGTTTACTACTACACAATCGTGTCCGGCAATCGATGTCTGGATGCGGCTTATGTGTGACTGGATGTCCAGAAAAATCTTACAACCTGATAACAAGACAATTAACAGGTGTTCTGCAGTGTCCAGTGTCACTAATGAGCTGTGGCACCCAGCGCCATATGTTTCTATTCATTTTTACCAAGGACTTTTACACAAGATTCATTCTAAATTCCCTTAATCTGTTCCTAGCAGACTTCAGTGCTTACCTCCTCAGCTAACTGCTGCAAAATCTGGTACTTATTAGAGATGGTAAATAAAAATTGTTCCTTAACATTTTTATCCCTGAGATACCCTAAATTGTGCTGCTTTGTATGACCCTAAGATGTTATATATATTTTAGGTTTCAACTTGATTGTACTTACTAACAAAAAATGGTATACATTAGTGACTCTAAAAGCTGTTAAAGAAATATGTGTCTTTTATACATATATGATCAATTTGATTGGTTGTCTTAGGGTCTGGTGATTCCCATGTTGCTCTGTGTATTATTTTGTGAAGACGCGGCCAAGATGGCGGGACGCTTTTTAATTTGTTAGGATGAAGAGTGTCCTTTTACCACTTATTTGCGGTTAAGGTGAGATTCTAAGTGAAGCAGGGGTTCTGGACCATGCTACAGAGCAGGTGCATGAGTGTCCGGTCCCTTATTGCGTTTTCACCAGTGTCCTGCGGTGTAAGTTCAAATATGGTAAACAGACGACAAAAACAAAAGCCGGCAAGCATGCAGGAACTGGTTAAAATGCGACAGGCTGTGTATGAAATATATTCGCATATTTTATTGGAACTGTTCCTTCATTTGTCAGAGGCCACATATAGTTGAAAAGCTGCTTTATGGCAATGACATTGTGCTCCTGCTGGAAACATGCATTGGCGATGAGGAAGTTAAATGTTTCAATGTTTCTACAATCACTGTCACTTCGGGCAGGTCATCCTGTGTCGCGACAACATGCTTGCATGCGAGGTCAACATGTCTCAGTTGAACAGTGATGCCCTGCAGGTGCATGCAGTTAGAGTGTTGACTCCCATCATTATCAATATTGTAAATTTGTATGCCTGCAACAGGAAGGTCGGTGCACATCATTGGCAATGTTTGCCTATGTCAGGGGAAAGAAATAACATCTACTGCAGGGACGTCAATGCCAGAGGAAACTAGTGGGGTAATGTTATCCCCAATAAACTGAGAGAAAATCTGGAAAATGCTTGTATCTGCTGAGTTGGTAGGCTTCAATAATGGACATGTCACTAGATTGGTCACTTGACCAGGTGACTCTGACAATGTCATTGACTTGGCTCTGGTGATGCCCACTATCGCTCCTTTTTGTAGATGGAACACACTGAGGTACCATGACAGCGATCACCTGCCTTGTGTCGTCTTGGTTGAGAAGAACAGGAAAAACAACCAGAGAAATAGAACAAATGATTTTCAGTATGATGGCATTGGACAGGATGTCATCAGCAAGGTTTGATGTTGTAAATTAAATCCCCCCCCCCCTTCCCGTAAGCAATGGGAAAAAAAATGGACTTAGGGACCAGCCACGGTGGAATGAAGAGGTTGAAAGGGCATGGCTGGAAAAGAGGTGGCATGCTCTGAAGGGTCTCTTGTAACATTCAGGCAACTTCACCAGGCAATGAATGGAACCACTCGATGTTAGGGTATCCCAGACTTTCAGAGCACAGATCTGACATGGCAAAAATTTGATGCAGACAAAGGACAGGCCCTTCTTCAGTGGTACTTAGAGCAGACTGACCAGAAAGATGAGGCAGCCAGACTGAGTTAAGCCGACAACTCTTGGAGTTGTGAGAAGGCAGAGCTGGGTAATAACTATGTTATCACCAGAGACCATATGGACAATACTCAAGAAATCACACAACACTGTCTCAGGCTCCAACAGCATCAGATATGCTGCAATGTCAGAGGATGACATGACAGAACTCGCAGAATTCAACAGCAGCATTCACAGTGGTCAGATCAAAGATGAGTCGCTACACAGCCAAAAACCAAAGATCAACGGCTACAGATTTATTATGATGCAGAACAAACTGAGCAAACTTCTGGAGAAAATAGTAGCGCATAGACTCAATGGTGACTTGGAAAGGACTGGCAGGTTACCGTCCACACTTGGAGGGTACAGGCGCAATAAAGAGACATGGCTCAATGCGGCAATTTTAGCCATGATGTCTGAAAATTTGTAGGTGAAAGAAGAAGAGACGTGCATAATTTAAAAGATGCATACAACAGAGTACCCTTTGACTAACTTGTGCAGATCCTCCGCCAACTGAAAATACCTGCCTTCATCATTCACTGGCTGGCTGCGGCACTGTTCTAGACACGGATAATACTCAAATTTGGTTGTTGGTCTTTGGACTCGATAACCATTTGTCCCGGGTTACCTTAAGGTTCTCAGCTGTCCCCAGTCCTCTTAAATGTGTTCAACTCAGCAATAAAGAAACAATGCTCAATACGGCAGTTTTCATCCAAGGCTATAACATTTTTTAGGCGAAAGAAGAAACATGTGCAGCTGCACTAGATTTAGAAGATGCATACAACAGGATACCCTTTGACTACCTGGTGCAGATCCCCCTCTAACTGAAAATATCTCACTTTATCGTTCACTGGCTGGCTGCGGCACTGTTCCAGAGACAAATGGTACTCAGGTGTGGTGGTTGATCCTCAGACTCTATAACCATTTGTCCCGGATTACCTCAATGGTCTCAGCTGTCCACAGTCCTCCTAAATGTGTATATGTTGTGAATAACCAACCAGCAATTGAATGGGAGTGGCAGGACTCTGTCATCTGCTCATGAATTTTTGGTCTATCGACATGGAAGAAAGCGCCATGAGATTACCAATGCAATGTACAGCACAAATGATCGCATTTCTTCCTGGTGTATGGACTCCAGTGCACATGACAACCCTTCAAAAGCCTCAGTAATGTGGTTCTTCTTGAACACACATATGGTTAAGGCAGACTTACCGGTGGTGGAAATTAGCGGCAAAGCTTCTTAAAGGACGAGGTAGCCAACCCTAAGCCTACTCTTAGTTACCCTTTACGACATGTCTGGTAGGGGGCAGTGTTACTATTCTTTGCTTTTTGTAAGGGCCCAATACACTGGCATCGCTCATAATTGGCTGAAATTAAATACGAATTTAGAAACATCTACCTATCAAATAATCATTATTTAATCAACATAAATTATAACAAAAATTTAAAAAGTAAAGGTCCCTTTTCCACACCTTTGGACGTATATGGCTAAACCTATATTTTCATAGGCCAATTGGCACAAGATGGGTAATGTGGTCAGCATCACACCGGCCACCATTACTTCCCGCGACTGCACTTGGTACCCATTCAAGGCTGGGTTGACCTGGGAGTCAAGGTCATTTTTGAAAAAAGTCAAAATCTTCTTCTAAACATATATTAACAAGTAGTAAGAATAAAAATATCAGCTACAGGCCAAACATTCATCAGTGATAAAGTATTATATAATATCACACTATGAACATCTTGACTCCATAATTAACAACAATGGAAACTGAATGTTACAAGCGAACTGCTCCAAGCAATGTAAAGGAGATTAACTGGCACTGAAACCTTATGGCACACACCAGCAAACAGATTATGGATGTCAGACACTGTTACTTTTCTTAATTTCTACAGATGAAAATTAAGGCATTGCAACTAAAACAATTCTAAGAAAACAGAATCTGGGGGGACAAAAACTGGCTTTAAAAAAAGCCAGACATATATTTTTTTTTAACATTAAAAAAATATTACTTCATGATCTTACTGACTCCCATGATATACTATTTTAATAGTACTATAATTATAAAATGACAAAAATATGGCCGGTTTGTTTATAAACTTGATACACTAAACAAACAATTAATTGAACATAGTTTAAATCATTAAATTAAAATCAGCATTAACGACTTCTACCAACACTAATACTATCAGTGGTATTTGTTGAATCTATTAAATCATTTATTAAGCCCTGCTGCAATATAAAGAAAAAATGTGGATGGCAGCAGAAATTAAATGTCATGGATGATGCTGTCCTGTCTGGAGCATAAGATGAAGGTCAGATGTTATGAATGTGATTATGACAGCTTCGATAGATGGACAGTAGTTTCTGCAGCATGGTCCAAACGTATTAGTGTCACCTTTCTTTTGGAGTAAACAAGAAAGGCAAAGCGAGGGATCAACTGTATGGGCAATATATATTGTCTCTATATTACTGCACACTTTGTTTAGTAGAGAGGAAACACTTTACTCCTGCCCTTAATTAGTTGTGGTTAATTTGTTTCTCTATAAAACAATATAGCACTGTCATGAGAGTTTTAGATCCCAATTCTTTGACAGTTCTCTACTGTCTGCACTGACATCCAAAGCAGACAGGAGGCTGTTGTGGTGTTTTCAATGGTCATCTAAACAGCAACATCATCGAAGAGCATTGGTTCTATATAGCTATCATTTAGGTAGGCTATGAGAGACTTGCTAGTGACAACATTTAGTAATATTTTTGTTATAGGAGATTTTCTGTTTGTTTACTTACCGAAAAGCTGAACAGCCAGTATAGCTGGAGAAGCTTTTTGAAAAAATTCTATCAGATCATTGGTACAGAAAGTTTCTTCTTTATTCTTTATAAATGAATGCTGTGAATAAAACCTGGTAATAAACAAAAAGAGGGCTCTTCTTGCAATACCCACCTGGGGCTCCTATAGCTCCTCTGGCGGCTCTAGACTTGAGACTAGACCATAGCAAATCTCCCCCTAAAAACATGTTAAAGTTGCACCATCCCTGCACTCCCATAACATACTAATACTTTTAAAGAATCTGATTTATATTTTGGGAGACTGGTCATCAGCTCTGCAAAATAAACCTTTCTACGTCCACGTTTTCGTGAAAATAGATGTAGTGTAGTTGTATTGTATTTTATATATATATATATATATATAATAATAATATATATATATATATATATATATATATATATATATATATATATATATATATATATATATATATATAAGTAACAGTAAGTGCCATCTAAACACAAAAGTTATTTAAAAGTCTACTTACCTTTATGTATTCAGCTAAGCATAAGAGGAGACACAAAGTCATCGATTCTGGTGAACTGCGATGCACTTTTGATCTTTTATTCGCTAGTGACGCAGGGCTGCCAATGGCATTTTTTTTTAAAAACCCAGCTTCACTAAACAAAAACCCAAGCAATACATAGACAAAGGTACCCAGATTGTTGAAAATGTACAAAATTTATAGTTACGAAACAAAACATTTACCACTTTTATATAAGCATATATTAAAATAAAACCCAGATTTTCCCCGAGGCGTCAAAAAAAAAAAAAAACGCAGATCTTGGGGGGAAACCCAATCATTGGCAGCTAGGGACCAGGGGTTGCCATAATGGCTATTTTAACCAATTGGCTTTTTAAAAATTATGTTTGCTTGACAGGATAAATTAGTTTGTATTGGTTTTTCCTGGCTTTTATGCATAATACGTGCTCACACTTTCTGCATGGTTTTCCCGTGAGAAAATACTTTTACACTAACGGCAGCTCAAGCGTGCAATTAACATCTTTATTTCAGTTTGTGTGGGTTGCTGTCCTGGTGCGACTGGTACACGGACTCACGGACTCATCACTCGGCCAGTGTTGCCACTTTTCTTTGACAAAAAATATCCAAAACGGTGTCAAAAAATATCTAAAAAGATCTAAATTTGCGTGGAAAAGATCTAGAAAAAACATCCAAATTGAAAAAGACAAAAATTACATAGCTTTTGTTATGACTTACCCTACATTATCATGTCCTCACCTTCACTGATGTCTGCCTCACAAGATCCACAGGATAAACTTAGCTTGGATAATGAAGTTGAAGCTTCAGATCCAAAATGACTCTGGTATGCTTTAGCTGTTCAAATTTATTTATAAGTGGAACAGTAGGCTTATTTCTCTAGTCTCATCAGGCCGAATTTTAATGGCATGATAGCATTTAAGAGGTCAAATTTCATCCTGTTTTTTTAGGTTAGATTTGATATAATTCCTAGCACTGAAAACTCTTTCTACATAAGCATTTGAGTGGGGTAGTATCATGGCAGACATGGCACATTCAGAGAGCTTACAGAATGGACTGTTTGATGAGGCATCTTTCAATTGTCTCACTTCACTCCAAAACGCATTAGTTTCTGTTTTGTTTGTCCATTCAACTAACTTTATTTTGGTTAACTGATATTCTGCTTCCGCGACACTATTATCAGTAGCCCCTAAAAATTTCATAACTTTACAATATTTAGGTATGTCCTTTATTGGCTGAAATATGTTGCTCCCAGGATAAAGTGAAATATTTTTTCAAAACATCTAGTTCAGGAAGTATCTGTTTCAATTGCTTCAATAATGAGATAACGAAATCTTGACAGCGTTTTCTTAAGTTGTTCTCTTCATTCTCTGTTAACAGTCCTTTTGTTTTTAAATCATCAATTTTTGATTCGATTTAATATCCAAGGTGTGGCTTAGGAGCCAAATAGCTCTCTATAGTGCAAGTGAGCAAATCAGCTCTAGAATTTGGCAACACCAGTCTTTTACCGAGTAAAATAGCAAGGTGAGATCATCAAGTAATTTAACTTTTCAACAAGTTTAGATTCAAACAGTTTATTAACTTTTTGCACTTCCATTAGAATAGGTTTTAAAAAGAGAATGAATGACATTTTTTTCATCACTGTACATTCCATATAGTATTTCAGCTGTGTAGCACTTTTCACTTTGACTTGTTATTTCAAAGTGTCTTCAACTTCAGCAATTGCTTCATAATTCTTTCAACAGCTGGTTAAATTGATAACCATCTAGTTTTGCAATCTGACAGAATTTTCGGTGGTGTGGAACCATCATTCAAGTCTGTATATAATGTACTGTATTGCTGTTGTCTGACAAATGATTTGGAAAACCAGTAAAGTGTTTCAGCAATAAGGTATTCCAAATTCCTTGGTAAATATTTAGATGAAGCATGTGATAATGCTAGCTGCAATGAAGGACGCATACATTTTATAAGTATTAACGATGGGTTAGCTTCCTTCAACTTGGCATAAATGCCATTGTTTATACCAACCATCACTGAGGCATTATCAGTACCAATTATAGCCAAATTCTTCAAGCCTAACTGTTTGCTGATTAAAAGGATCTTCAGTTCCTAAACTATACTTTCTACATCACACTTTTCAAATTGAACTAGTCCAAGATTTTTTACAAATCGATCAAATGGTCACAGTTGGAAATTGCACAGTGACAAATTAAAAACATTGCGACTGATACTTCAACTTTTGATGATTCAATTATCAGTATAGTTCTGAAAACATGTCAGCGGTGTAATATCTTTAAATGAAACTGCAGTTTTAAACTTTTTTAGTCTCTGCATGACTCTTTGAGTTTTGTATTTTCGCTTTAATTTCACATTTGCAGTACTTACAACAAGCTTAGGTCATATCACCAGTTTTTAATTTTGTCATCATGCAACCACTCTTTCCAAATTTTCTGCTCATGCTTTACTTTTGGCATGTTGAAAGGTTTTTTCAAAGTGAAAGCTGCATAAGAAGGTGAGCAATTGTTTTTTAAAATCACATGAAAAAGAAACGCAAAGTCAGCGCAGTGAGGATACGGTTGAAAGAAAGTTAGTATGATTTACGCGCGTTTTTATTAATCAGTACTGGGGCTGCCAGATATTTGTGCGTTGACCCCAGCGAGAGTTCAAAGTTCAAGTAATGGCAGTTGTGACAATGTATATGGCAGACCAAAACAAAATTATTGTAGTAAATATTTTACAATGTAATTATTACATTGACACTGAAAGAAAAAAAAAATCTATAAAATATCTAACTCCATATGAAAATTTCTAGAAAAATATTTACGATCTAAACGTCAAAAACAGTATCTAAATGTAATGAAAAAGATCTAAATTTGGATATAAAAGATCCAAAGTGGCAACACTGCACTCGGCTCCGGCTCTCCTTTGAACTTACCCCCAAAATGTCGGCCGTATTATGATGCCGTCCGAAAGAGAGCTAAATTGGCCAATTTCTGGCCATAAAATATTCCAAAAATATCCGAATTGGAGTTCTATTAAAATATATGTGCCGGCTCCGCATAACGAAACAAATGCTCTAACAGGGTCTCGGCGATACGTTACTTGCGGACCTGCTTCTGCGAGTGTGCCTCACCGCCGACAGTATCCCCCGGATGGGGACTCAACTAGATGGCTGGGACTCACGAGCAGGAGCTACCGCATCTCCTGCAACTTCCTCCAATTACTTTACTCGTGAGTCCCAGGCACCTAGTTTAGCCCCCCCCCCCCCTACCATCCGCACCGCGCGTAGCGAGGATACGCTCGGTGATGAGTTTAATCGCGTTTTGCGCATGCCGACAAGTCTGACATCTATCCCTGCTAAATCCTCAATCGGAAGAACACAGTATTGTTAATCGCTTTCATCGTCTGTAATGTCTCGAAATTGTCAACGGTCGCTAATATCGTCTGCTAGTTTCGTCTGCAGAAACGCTCAAAATTGTCAACGGTCGGCATTTATCGCCTGCTACTACCGTGTGCAATGTTGATATTGACTGTAATGTAATCCCATTTTTGCCGCTATTTGTTCCTTGGCAGAAAGTCCGTATTATACGTGAACACCGTCGTTCGGATATTTTTGGATATTTTATGGCCAGAATGTGCCATCATATTATGGCCGCCATTTTGGAGGTAAGTTCAAAGGAGAGCCTAGCCCATCTCTTAATCTATGAGCAGTGTTTGTAGGTGTACACCACAAGAAAAAGGAAATCAAATAAGACAGCCAAGGAACCTTCCTTTATATTGCAGGCCTCCGGGCGGCTGAAAAAGGATCAAATTTTGAATTTTTGTTGGACGAGTTGGAATTGGAATTGTAGGTGTAGGGTAAAGAGAGAGGGGTGGTACCTCCCGATGGGTGGCGGCCATGTCCTAATAAATAGTACAGGATCCTATCTGGTTTCCATCTCCTTATCTAGCTTATGTATAGCTAGCTCCACAGATACCGCTTGTGTACGGCGGTGGCCACACCACAGGAAAGTCTTCGCTGACTGACTAAACTTTATGGGTTGAGTTGAGTCAAGAATAGACACCACAGCACTCGGGGCATTCCCATGAATGCTCCGTTCTTATCTTCAGCAGCCATGCATATTTCCAATACTAATGGTACCAGTCACAATCTGATTTTATGTCCGTCTTGCCTTTCCTCTGAGTGTAGTGTGCCGGCCAGACTCTCTAGTTACACACAGGTACCTCATTTTCTCTAGGCCATCATAATCTTGTTTCTCTACTGATTCCGCTGCTTGTTCCCAAAATGCCTTCACCACATCTGCTTTGTCATGTATCAATTCACCACCCAGTGGTGCAGATCCAGCCAATCTGTCTGTCTGTTCATCACGGACCCTGCCTTCATGGCCCGGAGAAAAGATCCAAAGTATGCTCACTACCCGTGACCTTTCCAGTGTAGCTTGCCACTCTGCTCGAAGCATCCCTGTCTTCACCTTTCTCAGCATTATTTCCGAGTCTGTTACAATTACAACATGTATGCGCATCTTGTTCTCTAGCCACAAGAGAGCTGCACTTACCGCTGCCACCTCCACTCTCATGCTAGATGTTGTTATGCCGTATACTAGGCTGTCTTGCACTAAAGAATTTCGCTACGAACTGTCACATACCGCTTGTGTCCCGTGCCTGATCACGGCCTTCTCTATTTATCTAGAGAAGGCGGTGGCCTGATTAAGGATTTCTCCTTAAGAACCAACAGCAATCTGAAATAGTAAAATGTTGGAGTGTCGGCTCGTATTGGTGTAAAGGGTATCCCGTTGCCAATATACACCCAACCTATTTCAGGAGTAGGGCAACTCAAGCTATTGCACTACAGACTATATATTATTCCTAGGCGCAACTTGGCTGGACGTCCCCACTTCTACAAGAAGATAGCCCCCAGGCTATGATATTGTACTATAACAGACATATTAACACAGATTAAGATTACTGGTTATACATACATATACTCTAGACAGTTTTGAACAGTGAATGATGGACACTCAAGTCAATAGTGAAAACTTCTGAAGACATGTAATAAATGCCACATATACCTCATATAAGACTCAAGCAAATAAATTCAAGAACAACTGGAATAATTAGAGATCAAAACCAAAGCAACATTGACGGATTCTCGAAAAGATTCCTGGAGACAGTCTGACTTCATCACGGTGACTCAGAGTGGTCCTGTAAATATAGAACAAGGCATCAAACCACAGAGTCCCTCTACTTATCTAGTCCAGGTTGGCGTCACTGCCCTCATCGGTTCACGATTACTTGAACAGGCTGACACTTTTGAGAATGTTCACTTTGATGGCTGATCTGGTAAAACCAGTCACAAACAGAGTTCAATCACTGGAGCTTAAACAAGCTCCTGAAGAGGTTACTCTGGTATAATGTTTGCCCTGGTGGCCTGGAACAACTGCCTATCAGTCGCTGGAGCCCAAACAAGCTCCTGAAGAGGGTACTCTCTCATTGATGACAAATGGGTGGCCTGTAAGCTGATGCCTACACTCTGGCTTCCACTTTGCTGTCTGCCATGGTGATGCTTTGGTAGTTGGTGATTTTGTGGACTGCTGATTGACTGCCTGGCCTCCAAGGAGATATAATCCCAAGCTCAGGATTCCTCCAAAGATTGACTGGTACTTTGTTCAAGACAGAATTTAAGCACAAAGGCGAAACCCTTCTGATCTACTTGTAAGACTGGCAGAGAATCAGGGAGGGAGACTTAGCGTCGTCGAATAAACCCACACACCATCCTGGTACTCCTGTAATCTTCAGGTAATGTACCCGTGTGCCTCCTACATCAATAGTCACACAGGAAGGTCTCTGGGGAATGTGGGATGTTCCCCCCTCCCCCGTCTGATCCTTCGCGAGGTTTGGAAAGACTATCCTCCCCTCGTCATCATGTTCTCCAGCAAACTCAGGAAGGTACCCTGGTGTTAATTTAAAATTCTCCGCCTTCTGGTCCTCCTGAAGGTCTGGAGGTTTACTCCATTCCTCTTTAGAAAAAGGGATCTTCTTCTTCTTCTTCTTCACGTTCACCAGCTGTAAACTCTGGCGGAAGGTTCTGGTTGCTCGTCCACTACTGAACTGCAGTCCTGCTCCAGAACCTGAGTGTTGCGTGTGCATCAGTTTTACAGATCTCATTCTCTTGAATACAGACTGTTGGTTCCTTGCCTCTCCGGCAGATGCACTCCGACTTCAAAGGAAGCTTCCCAATTAGTCGACTCTTACGACATGCTTTTGGGGAGGCAGTGGGTCTATTCTTGTTTTCCCCACAATGGGGCCCCGGAACCCACACGGGGGAGAAAAAGGGATCTGAAAAGGGCGTTGACGAATAGGCTCATCAGTAATCAATGTCATATCATACTCCATTAATGAAGTGCGCTCTGGTTTCTCTGTCAGGACAGAGTCGTAATCTGACAGAAGTTGTGCTATAACTTGTTTCTGGGAGACAGAGAGAGTTGGGTTAACCTCCACATCTTTATAGGTCTCCCTGGGGTAAAGGGAATATTCCACAGCTGTGGCGTCTCCACCTTCTACCTCCATAGCTACAGAAAGTTTCAAGAGGGTTGGAGTGTCACTAACCTCTCTCTCGTTGTACTTCCGGAAGAGATTAATGTGATAAACTTTTGCCTTACCTCTGATGTTAATTCTGTAGTGGATTCTAGATATCTTCTCTAATACCGTATAAGGACCTCTCTAAGCTAATTCTAACTTGGACTTCCCCATTGGGTAGAAGCAATAGAACCCTATCCCCAACTTTGGGACATCGTTCCTTCATCTTCCGGTTGAAGTGTGCAGCGTATCTCTTACGTGCACGAATCAAATTCTCTTTCGCCAGGTTCTACCCTAGCTTCAACCTTTCCTTTAGTTCCTGTACATATTGTGGTTTTCAAGGAATCATCTGCCGTTTCGTCTTTCCAAGTCTTCATTGGAATGACCAAGGGTCCAGAAATATGTCTTCCAAACACCAAGGTCGAGGGCGGAAATCCAGTAGAGGCATTGGGTACTTCCCGGTAGGCGAATAGTGGTGCAGACAGATACTCGTCCCACCTCTCTGGCTTTTCCTGGGCTAGTCTTCTCAGGAGCCATACCAACGTCCCATTGAATCGCTCATTCTGGCCATTAGATTGGGGTCGGTATGGACTGGTGCAGATGTGTTGAGATTTGATTATTTGAAAAACTTCCTCCATCAATTTCCCTCGGAATTGGGACCCACTGTGACCCATTGCCAGACAGTACCTGCGAGGGGAATCCCACTCTTTTGAAGATGCTCATCAATGCCTCTGCTACAGTCTTGCTATCGATCTTCCGAAGAGCAATAGCTTTGTGTCAGGCCGAGCAACAATCTACCAATGTCAAGATATAAGCATTGTTCTTCTTTGTGAGGGGAAGTGGTCCCACCAGATCGACCTCCACCCTCTCGAAGGGGAGGTTACAGGAGTTTCTTAAAAATCTGACTGGTGCATTCCTGCCTTTAGGTGTCACTTTCTGACACTCAGGACATGATTTGACATAACGCATGATATCTGCTGTCATACCTGGCCAAAAGTAGTGACAAGAATGCATTGTGTCCTAGCACTGTAGGCTATAGTGTGTCCCATCTGTAGAATCAGCTATCTATATGATTTAGGTACCACTAACTGACTACAAGCACCCAAAATCAATTCAAAGGTACAGTGTGATATGCTGCCTCAATTATCCCAGAGACATACTTAGACTTTACCCTAATCTTAGCAATCGGCAAGTTTAAAGGTTTGACATCCAATGTAGCACATTGGTGCTCTATGAATCTGCCTGTATACTGGTCACATTTTGCAAACTCTGACCTCACCACAGCTCAATAGCTAAGTCCGCTGTCGTACAAACAAAACAATGAGTACCCATTAGTCCAGACCCTCTCTACCATAGGTGGCCTATTGGAACCATTGTATAACTTTTCCTGGGTAGAAGGTACTACAGTAGACATTAAAGCTGAGACTTGAAAACACTCTGACTATTTCGCTTTACACTCACTAGTCCAGTGGTTATTGTTCTTACAAAATTTGCAGTGTGGCTTTTTAGGCCCATTAAAGGGTTGTCTCTGTTGTGTTTCCTAAATTTAGAGGGGTTCTGTGGTTGAGCTTGACATAAACGCGGACCTCCAAGAGAGGCATCTACAAGAACACAGACCTCTGCGAGAACTATCTATAAAAACACAGACCTCTGAGAGAGCTGTCTACAAGAACGCGGACCTCTGCGAGAGCTAACTACATAAACGCGGACCTAAAAGAGACCTGTCCACAAGAACGCAGACCTCCATGAGAGCTGTCTACATGAACGCCGACCTTTGTGAGAGCTGTCTACATGAACGCGGACCACCGAGAAAGGTGTCTACAAGAACACAGACCTCTGAGAGAGCAGTCTAGTGAAACACGGACCTCTGAGAAAGCTGTCTACAAAAACGCGGACCTGTGTGTCAGTGAAACACGGACCTCTGAGAATGCTGTCTACAAGAACGCTGAGCTTCATAACTGCTGTCTTAAAAAAAAAAACGCGAACCTCCAAGAGAGCTGTCTACAAGAAGTCGGACCTCTGCGAGATACTACAAGAATGTGTACCTCCCCTAGAGCTGTTTACAAGAACGCAGATATCTGAGAGAGCTGTCTGCAAGAACGTGGACATGAGAGAGCTATCTACAGGAATGCAGACCCCTGAGAAAGCTGTCTACATGAACGCTGACCTCCGAGAGAGCTGTCTACAATGTGGACCCCGAGAGAGCTGTCTGCAAGATGTCCGTGTTCTTCTGGACAGCTGTCATAAAGGTCTGCATTCTTGTGCGTTCTTCTGTCTACAAGAACGCGGACCTCTGCTAAGCTCTCTAAAAGAACGCTGACCTCTAAAAGAGCTGTCTACAAGAAGGCTGACCTAAGTGAGAGCTGTCTACAAAAACACGGACCTCCGAGAGAGCTGTCTCCAAATACGTGACTTCCAAGACAGCTGTCTTCAAGAATAAGGATCTATGCGAAAACTGTCTAAAAAAAACGCGGACCTCTGAGAGAACTGTCAACAAGAACGCATCGTATCGTATCGTATAAAATCAAACAAAAATTCCAAGCTTAGTCCTTTTTTTAGCCGCCTCATGGCCTGCTTTTTCAAGGACGGTTCCTTTGCTATCTTATTTATTTATTTTCCTTTGTGTTGAGCAATTACACCTGAATTTGTTCATTTGTTGCCTAAGTTCTGGTTCTGTTGGGTCCTGGTTCCTGTTTAGTTGACTATCCGCTAGAACAAGAACGCATTTCCCAGCGAGGGCTGTGTATATGAACGCGGACCTCTAAGAGAGCTGTCTTCACGAACGTGGACCTCAGCAAGAGCTGACTACAAGAAAACGGACATCCGAGAGAGCTGTCTACAAGAACACGGACCTCTGAGAGAGTTGACTACAAAAATTTGGACCTAAAAGAGAGCTGTCGAAAAAAACGGGGATCTCCGCGAAAGCTATCTACAACAACTTGAGAGCTGTCTACACAAACACGGACCTTCGTGAGTGCTGTCTACAAGAACGCGGACTTTTGAGAGAGCTGTCAACAAGAACGGGATCTCCGAGATAGCTGGCTACAAGAACGCGGATCTCCGCAAGAGCTGTCATCCAAACGCGGACCTCTGAGAGAGCTGTCAGAAGAACACGGAACTCTGCCAGTGCTGTCTACATGAACGCGGACCTCTGCTAGAATTGACTACAAGAACGTGGACCACTGAAAGAGCTGTCTACAAGAACGCTGACCTTCATAATTACTGTCTTTAAAAAACGCGATCTCTCAGAGAGCTGTCTACAAGACGTCAGACCTCTGCGAGATACGTCTACACGAACGTTTACCACCGCTAGATCTGTTTGCAAGAATGCGGACCTCTGAGAGAGCTGTCTACAAGAACGCGGACCTCTACTAAAGCTCTCTACAAGATCGCTGACCATTGAGAGAGCTGTCTGCAGAAAGCGATTCTTTGAGAGAGGTGTCTACAAGATCGCTGACCATTGAGAGAGCTGTCTGCAGAAAGCGATTCTTTGAGAGAGGTGTCACCAGAGCGCGGATCTCTGAGAAAGCTTTCTCCACGAAAGTGGTTCTCTGAGAGAGGTGTCTACAAGAACGCGGACCTCTGAGAATGCTGTCTATAAGAACGGGGACCTCCGAGAGAGATGTTTACAAGAAACTGACTGACTGACTTTCTACCCCACCAGGACATCACACAAGCGATAAACACCCGATGACACAAAATGCCACCATGTGGATGAGGATCGCCGTGGGGAGGTCCCAGAAACCGCGTTCAGACAATTGACCATATTTATGGCCTGTCTATATTGTGGCCCCTGGCAAAAGCCAAGGTGGGGCTTCAAATAACAAAAAATTTAATCCTAAAAAGTAAGAAATTTTATTACAATCTTTAGAACAATTGCAAGAAAAGGATTTTCGAGAGAGTTGTCTAAAAAATGCGGACCTCTGAGACAACTGTCTAAAAAACGCAGACCTCCGAGAGAGCTGTCAATAAAAATGCGGACCTCCGAGAGAGAGGACTAAAAAACAAACACTTACCTCCGAGAGAGATGTCTACAAAAACGCATACCACCGAGAGCTGTCTAAAAATGCGGACCTCTGAGAAAGCTGCCTAAAAAACGTGGACGTTCGAAAAAGCTGTCTAAAACGCGGACCTCGGAGACAGCTCTCTAAAAAACCAGGACCCCCGAGAGCAGAAATCCGAGAGAGCTTTCTTCAAAAACGCGTAAAACGAGAGAGCAGTCTACAAAAATGAGGACCTCTGAGACAGCTGTCTAAACAGCGCAGACCTCTGAGAGAGCTGTCTACAAAAACGCTTAACTCCGAGAGAGAGGTCTTCAAAAAAGAGGACCTCTGAGACAGCTGTCTACAAAACATGGACCTTAGTAAGAAATGTGGACCTCCGATAGAGCTGTCTAAGAAAAAAGGACCTCTGAGACAGCTGTCTAGAAAAAAGCGGACCTCCAAGAGAGCTATCTAAAAAAATGCTTACCTCCGAGACGGATGTCCCAAAAAAAAAAAAAAAAAATACGAACCTCCGAGGGAGCTGTCTATGAAACTGCAGACCTCTGAAAAAGCTGTCTAAAAAACGCAGACCACCGAGAGAGCTGTCTAGAAAAATGCGGACCTTAGAGACAGCTGTCTAAATAACGGGGACCTCCAAGAGAGCTGTCTACAAAAATGTGGACCTTTGAGACAGCTGTCTAAAAAACGTAGACCTCCAAGAGATCTGTCAACAAAAATGCAGAACTCTGAGACAGCTGTCTAAGAAAACGTGGACCATATTTATGGCCTGTCTATATTGCGGCCCCTGGCAAAAGCCAAGGTGGGGCTTCAAATAACAAAAAATTTCATCCTAAAAAGGACGAAATTTTATTACAATCTTTAGAACAATTACAAGAAAAGGATTTTCGAGAGAGTTGTCTAAAAAATGCTGACCTTTAAGACAACTGTCTAGAAAAACGCGTACCTCTGAGTGAGCAGCCCACAAAAATGCGGACCTTCGAGACAGCTGTCTTAAAAAAACGTGGATCTCCGAGAGTTGTCTACAAAAATGTTTACCTCAGAGAAGGAAGTCCAAAAAACGCTGACCTCCGAGAGAACTGTCTTCAAAAACGCGTAACGCGAGAGAGCTGTCTACAAAAATGAGGACCTCTGAGACAGCTGTCTAAAAAACTCAGACCTTCGAGAGAGCTGTATACTAAGACGTGTACCTCCGAGACAGCTGCCTAAAAACGCAGATCTCTGAGAGAACTGTCTACAAAAATGCGGACCTCCGAGACGGCTGTCTAAAAGATGCGGACCTATGAGAGAGCTGTTTACAAAAACGCGAACCTCCGAGAGAGCTGTGTAAAAAATGCGGACCTCCGAGACATCTGTCAAAAAAAAAAAAAAAAAAAAAGAAACAAACAAACAAACAAACGCAGACCTCAGAGACAGCTGTCTAAGAAAACACGGACCTCCAAGAGAGGTGTCTACAAAAATGCAGACCTTCGAACCAGCTGTCTACAAAAATGCGGATCTCTGAGACAACTTTCTAAAAAAACGTGGACCTCTGAGAGAGCTGTATACAAAAATGCGAATCTCCCAGACAGCTGTCTAAAATAGGCAGACCTTCGAGAGACCTGTCAACAATAATGCGAACCACCGAGACAGCTTTCTAAAAAAATGCGAACTACCGAGACAGCTGTCTACAAAAATGCGGACCTCCGAGAGAGCTGTCTACAAAAATGGGGACCTCCGAGACAGCTGTCTAAAAAAGTGGACCTCCTAGAGAGCTGTCAATACACATCCGTACCTCCGAGACAACTGTCTAAAAAACGGGGACCTCAGAAAGAGCTTTCTAAAAAACTGCGGACCTCTGAGAAGTTGATTAAAAACGCGGACCTCCGAGAGAGCTATCTACAAAATGCGGACCTCTGAGACAGCTGTCTAAAAAACGCAGACCTCCAAGAGAGCTGTATATAAAAATGCGGATCTCAGAGACAGCTGTCTAAAAACACGCTAGCCTCCGAGGGCTGTCTAAAAAACGCGGACCTTCGAGAGAGCTGTCTGCAAAAATGCAGACCTCCGAGACATCTGTCCAAAAAACGCGGACCTTCGAGGGAGCTGTCTACAAAAATGCAGACAACAGAGACAGTTGTCTGAAAAAAAAAAAAAAAAAAAAAAAAAAAAACGCGGACCTTCGAGAGAGCTGTCTACACAAATGCAAACCTCCGAGCCCGCTTTCTACAAAAATGTTGACCTACGAGACACCTGTCTAAAAGTCGCTGACCTTCGATAGAGCTGTCTACAAAAATGCAGACCTTCGATAGAGCTGTCTACAAAAATGCAGACCTTCGAGAGAGCTGTCTACACAAATGCAGACCTACGAACCGACTGTCTACAAAAATGCGGACCTCCGAGGCATCTGTCTAAAAAACGCTGACCTCCGACAGAGCTGTCTACAAAAAATGGGGACCTCTAAGACAGCTGTCTAAAAATCGCGCACATACAAGAGAGCTGTCTACAAAAATGCGGACCTCAAAGACAGGTGTCTAAAAGAAAAACGCGGACCTCCAAGAGCGCTGTGTTGAAAAATGCGGACCTCAGAGAGCTGTCTAAAAAACGCAGACCTCCGAAAGGGCTGTCATCTGCTACTGCTGCTGATCCTCCAACGAGCCCGTCTGTTGGCTCCGTGTGATGTACTTTGCAGTGTCTCCGATATTGATACCGTCCAACTTGTGCGTGGTCGACTTTTGGGCGTGTTTACCGCTGTATCTGCCTTAAACTGCTCGCTGCTGTGCCCTGTCCTGTTAACTTGCATTTCTGTAGGGACCGTGCCTCCTCTACCCTCGGAAAGAGGTGTCTGCGTTTCACTGGCCCTGTCAAACAGCAGCACATCACGACTCTGATCATGGCCAGTCGCAGAACCGCTCACCTGGGCATTCCATCCACAGAGTGCGGCATAATCCCAGCCGTCAGATGTATAGGTAACCCCTCGACTGTCACGCGCTTTTTGCAGGGGCCAACTCGGTAGGGGAGGGGAGGGGAGGGACGGAGGGAACGCATGGGTGTGCGTGTGTGAATGCGTGCGGGTGTCCTTCCCCTCCGAGTTGGGTAGGCAGGCTGACTACGACCCGAATCGCAAGTTTGTCTTCAGTATATGGAAACGGGCGGATGTCCTAGCGATGCGGCAAGTGACAGTCGCACAGAAATTATTATGTATGCACATGTGTTGGCCATGCTTTTTTTTTTTCCCTCATCTGCTGCTGCTGCTACTCCAACGAGCCCGTCTGTTGGCTTTGTGTGATGTACTTTGCAGTGTATCCGATATTGATTCCATGATAAATACCGTAACTCTGGGAGAAATGTGACTTTTCTGCCTACCCCCAGGCGTGAACCTCGGACCACAAAGAGTTCGTCACCCTGTCACCGCGCAGTCCGGTTTAGCTAGCGAGCCGGGCAGGTAGGTCTATAAGGACGTTATTACGCCACCTGTAATAGTTACACCAGCCAGGTGTCACTATGAGTCCTTGGCGGCTGTCGGCGATTAACAGACAAATTTAAAACAGGCATACCCTCATTGTACAAAGAATGTAGATTGCCATGTCTCCTTTAAAGACGCCTTCCTTAGCTTTTTTATGTGTTCTGGGTATTCTCATCATTCATCTATAAAACCACATCTCGGCCACTTCCACAGTTTGTTAACTAATTGTCCAACTGTCCTTGGTTGACTTCCCAAATGTTCTGCAAAAATTAAATCCTGATAAGTGTTTTAAGGATACCATTGTGAAAACCATTTCACTTGCATCTAAGCCACAGCCATACGGTGCAAACACCATGTATAATAAAAAGTTGTACCCTTCAAGGGTGTAGTTTTCATGGTAATCTTTTTATTGGTTCTCATGGTTTATATGCAAGTTTGACTGGTTCTAAACGGACATTTGACCTTTTCAGACAAGTATGAAAATAAATGATTAACTCTGCTCATGTTGCACGTGTAAAGATATATGGCAGTTGGAAATAAAAAGAAAAAGAATTTGGAAAAAAAGCAACCTTGATGTTTTGAAAGAGACAATAGCTTGAAGGCAACATATCACAAATATCAAAAATAGAAGTGCACATGTGTTGGTCTAATTATACAAACTTGTACATGCTGTTGGGGATCACAGATTGTGGAGTGACTTGACCATCCACGCTGGTCGCCAAGCCGCATCATTCGCTTATCGTTTCTCCCCGTGTGGGTTCCTGAGTCCCATTATGGGGAAAACACTGCCTCCCCAGCAAGCATGTCGTGGCAGTCAGCTAACCTTCAAGGTCAGAGTGCATCTGCCTGAGAGGTGAGGAATGACCAGTCTGCATACAAGTAAGAAAGATCTGAAAAAAAAAAAAAAAAAAAAAAGAAGCACATGCAAAACTCAGGTCCTGGAACAAAGCCACAGCCCACAAATGGATGAACAACCAACCAGGTCTTTTTGCCGGAGATCTGAGGATCAAAACGATCATAGTGAATGTTATGTTATCACAATCCACTTCATTAGACATTTTCCCCCTGAAGATAGATATTCATCCTTCTGTGCCAGGCTAGTCCGTACAGCGTTGATGATTACAGCTTTTTTACATTTTCTGTGCATTTGCATTTGTGCATTACTTGTCAGCTGGTTGGCTCATTCCGCATTTTTCAGTCCCAGAAAATCACGACTAGTATCTATTTTTATCGCATAAAACAAACCATTTACCATTTCAATCTCATATGGCACCCTTTTTCACAGTTAGATGCCGCATGGATGTTGATGTGTTTGTTAGATAGTGTGTAATTGTAAATTTTTCTGTTTTTTGCAACCGACATTCGTCATTGTTCTTGGGGTCCTTAAAAACACCGACGAAGTATATGCGACTATGACCACCCATGATTCTTTTGCACTGGAATACACTAGGATTAGAGAGATCCAGGGCTGTAGATGTCAAATCTCTCGTGCACTGGAGCACGCCAGCTGTTCTCCCTTGAGAGCTTGGTCTAGCCCTACAGGGTTACAGAGGCACACTTAGGTCATAAGTCCCTTGATTAAAAAAAAAAAAAAACTCTTCTACAGTCAAAACCGTTGTGTGTGATCGAAGTGGCACAAAACACAACGGATCTATGGGAGACTACTCTCGATAAAAAACCTAAGCTTATGGTGGATCTAAGTGCCTCTTGGTTGAATGACTGGGCTATACAGTCGTAACGGGGAACATCTGGTTAGCGATTGGGGCCGCGCCATGCCTATGGACTCCTTTAGGACATCCCCTGCCTCTTCCCTAGCAAGTAGGCAATCCTAGAGTGACGCTTTGCTTCCTGTATTGAAAGAATATTGGTACAACTTATGTTTGAGTCCGCAAAACCCCACTTCTCGCTGCAAAGCGAGATTTGTTGGCCTTCCATTCATGGGCTGTGACTTTTCCTACTGGATACTGTTTCTTCTAGAAGTGTAACGTTGTGTTTTTTCCGAACGTCCGAGCGTTCTGTGTCCTGACCGGCCGACAAGCAAAACACTTTAACTCTGTGCTAGCAATATGACATCTGTAAAGTTCACGGCTGCCACTGTTCCCTTTTTACCAACAGGGTGTGGGTTTCTTATATATATATATATATATATATATATATATATATATATATATATATATATATATATATATATATATATATATATATCTTCTACTTCTTCTTCAGCATTCTGATCCCTTGAGGTTCAGTGCTGCAGATATCACCCGCCTCCATTCATCTCTCTAGTAAGCCTTCTCTTTCCAGTTGGTAACATCAAGTGTTTGCAGGTCTATCTGGATATTATCTCTCCATCGTCTTCTTGGTCTTCCTCGAGGTTTACAACCATTCATCTCCGTGGTGTATACAGTTTTTACTTCTCTGTCATCTGACTTTCTTTCAAGATGTCCCAACCATTTTAGTCTATTAGCTCTCATGATGTCAGTGATCAGTGGTGATTTAAACAGATTATAAATTTCATTGTTGCTTCTCGCTCTCAATTCATCGCTGTTTGCATCTTTGATGGGTCCAAAGATTCATCGTAAGACTCTGTTTTCGAAAACCAGTAATGAGGCTTCATCTCTTTTAGTTGTGCTCCAAGTTTTAGAGCCATATAACATGACTGGTCTTATCAACGTTTTATATATTTTGATCTTGGTGTTGCGAGTTAGAGACTTTGACTTTAGCAGGTGTTGATGTGCATAGTATACTTCATTTCCAGATTGTATTCTAGATTGTATTTCTTCTCTCAGCATGTTGGAGCAGTTGAAGTTTGCACCCAAGTACTTATACGTTTCCGTCTGTTTGATTTTCATATTATCGACTTGTATGTGGCTGGAGTTTATATCGTTTCCCTTTCTAGTTATTATTATGTATTGTGTTTTATCCTGATTGATAACTAGTCCCAATTTCTGAGCTGATTCTTTTAAGACATTCAGTGTTTCAACAGTCTCTAGTTCATTATACATATACATATCTTAGCCATAAGTATGCAGTATTACAGCCCTTTTTACGCCCTCCTAAATGGCGCCAATTCTTAAAACACAGACGATTGCAGAAGACATGCAGTTTCTACAGACACACAAAAATTTGTCGGACGCTCTTTCCTGTACAGAAACAACACTGAACAAGAAAGACGGAATAACCACACTGTGACTCGCCAGCTGGGAAAGAGACATGCACAAAGCTGTCCTGTTGGGCCTCAAACGATATCTTCCACACCGTATCCTGACACCCTTAGAAGATACTGTAACCCCATGGGAAAGGTTACAGCACATGAATGGAAGGCCAACAAATCCCGTGCAACGGCCAAAAGTGGGATTTTGCAGACACAAATGTCGGTTGTTCCAGAATCATCACCGGAGCTACGAAGTGCACGCAATGGAGAGAGTTGGAAGAGGAGAAATTAATGGAGAGAGAAGGCAAAGAAATAGTATAGCGGGAACCTGCAGAGTCAGGCAAAAAACTGCGCTTGAGATGAAAGTATTTTAGAGTGGGTTACTGGAATTGTCGTAATGCCAAGCAGAGGGGACCTGTTCTGAAGATGCTAATTTATGACTTTTCATCATGCTTTAGGAATGAAACATAGATATGAGTGTCCAGGATACATAGTTATATAAATCCTACCATACAGGGAAGACAGGCGCAATTTCTGCTGGTGAAGTATGGGTGGAAGCATTTGATCTTGACCTGGGCCAGTGGAATCATAGTACATTTAGTAAATGTTTACGCAGCTGTTGACGCTTGTTACAGAGGAACATTATGACTAGCTTCAAGAGTTGGAGGAAATCCCTGGTAATAGACTTAATATTTGTGGAGATTTCAGTGCGCAGAACTGAGCATGGGACAGTACTGTGGACAATAAACAAGGAAATGCTTTAGCAGAGGCTATGGTAGATGTAGACATAGTCTGTATAAACCGTGATAGGCCAGCTAGAATGGCAATGAGACCTGGTGATGCCGACACGGCTATTGGTTTGGCATTTATCACCCAGTCAGCAGTGCTGGACACAAAATGGGTTGTGCTAGGCGATCATGGGAGTGACCATATGCCATGCTCAGTCCTGATTTCTAAAGCTAGTAAGATCATGCAATACGCAAGATTTTAATTAAGTATGAGAAGGTCGGTACCCTTATTGGACGCCTTCGACAGAAGACATACAGCAGAACCACCATTTCTGCTTTTGTGCAGCCTCCATGGTGGACCCAAGAAGTAGACCAGGCATGGAGCAGCAGTTAAACAATTACAGAAAGTGCGTAAGATACCTCACAGGTTACAAGAGTATGCAGAGAAGTTAGAAGGAGTGAGAAAAGAAAAAGTAGACGATTTCAAGTTGTGTGCAGCATACACACACACACACACACAAACACACACACACACACAAACAAACACACACAGGCTAAATGGGAACACTGTATAAGAGAAATTGGAGGGGATTCATCACCGGGAAGGTTTTGGAAACTACACAGATGCAAGGGAAGGATCGGCCTATCACAACTGGCATTATATACGCTGGTAATGGAATGCCTATGACAACAGACGAAGAGGAAGCAGAGATTTTAGGAGAGATTTATAGCCCAAACTGATCATAATAATAGGGAGCTTAGAAAATCAGTTAGAGATAATCTGTCTATTACTATAAATGATTATTATTTTCAGTATATCAATAGGGTGAAGGATATAAAAAATTTTTTGTGCAAACCAGAAAAAAAAAAAAAAAAAGACACTGGGCTGAGGCCAGACGGAGTCACGTATGCCCACATGAAGAGCAAGTGTGATGAAGACCTGAGAGAGATGGCTTTTCACTTCAGCCAGAGCATCAGAACAGCTTCAGTACTACAGGATTGGGTACACAGCTACATAATCTTACTTCCAAAACCAGGCAATGACCATTCTAGACTCAGCAGTTTATCAACCTACAAAATACTTTTGGCAAGGTGCTTGAAAAGATTATTTGCTGTTAAACTAAAATGTTTTTGGAAAGGGAAGAGCTCCTGCCAAAAGGTTTGGGTAGTTACTGGCCACGGAAAAATACCTGGTCAAATGCAGCTACTTTTGCTTGTGATGTGTGTGAGGGGTTCCAGAATAGACAGTAGACTGTTGTGGCAGCACTTGATCTTAAGGATGTCTAGAATAGTCAGATATGATATCTCGATATCTGTGCTCATCGAGAAGGAAGGATTTTCCCAGGGCTATGCAATGTGTAGGCAATCAAATTGAAGAACTTGAAGTAGCATGTGTTGGAAGGATATTGACAACTGCAGATGATGTTCTTGCACATAGGCAGGGGAATGATAGACAGCAGACGCCCAAGAGCTACAGGCAACTGTAGACAAAGTGACTGACCTGTGTGCAGAGATGGGTGCTGTTATAAACTCAGAGAAGTCGGCTATTTTATGGTGCTCTCTGGACAATAGAATTGTAAGAGATAATAATCCAAGCCTCACAGTTAATAACAGTAACGTTAAAAGAGAAAGCAAACTGAGGCAGGCATGCTTCGTATAGAGTGGCAAGCATCGCTTCAGAGGTCCAGGGTAGTTAGGGTCCTTTGGATATTGTTTCCAGGTGATGCCGGTTTGTTAGGAAATTAGCAAGCAGATAGACTGACCCTTTCTGCGCCACTTGGTGGTGAATTGATGTGCGATAAGCTAAAGGTTGCAAGGGCCCTTTGGGAGCAACTGAACAGTGTGGAGGCACAATTAGATCATTGCGGTCTGAGGAGAAGGGTGCGGCGAAGAGTTACCAGGGGATCTGGCCGACGCTCAACACTCAAGGGAAAGGCGAGATGGATATACAATCAAACAGTTACTGGTACTATCAGAATTAGAACTTTTTGCTTGCTGCTGAATTTGGGGACAGAGCGCTTATGGGAGTGTCGCGAGTGCTGTTATGCCGATTCTTAATTCAACATTCATCAGCCCAGTCCGCACAGCGTAGATGATATCAGCTTTTCCCATTCTTCTTTGTGTTTGCATGGGCGCATTACTCGCCAGTTGGTCGGCTTGTTCATTACCTTTTACTCTTGCATACCTAAATGTGTACACCCCAGTGGTGAAGGTTAACTGCCACTTAGGATTGTTTTCTACCCATTCAGAGTGTAAACTACCTGTTGTGATTACTGTATATGTGGCTGCTAGTTCTGCTACCAGTATGTATGTGAGTGTGCCCATGCTTACTTGACCTGTGCTTTATGAACCTTTCTGTAGATCAGCGATTCTCAGCCTGTGGGTCGAACGACCCTTTCACAGGGGTCACCATAGGCTATCTGAGAACACATATTTACTGAGGTTATGAAGTAGCAACAAAAATAATTGTATGGTTGGGGGTCGCCACAACATGAGGAACTTTTTAAAGGGCATTAGGAAGGTTGAGAACCACTGATATAGATGATGATGACTTCTTATAGAAAACATGTAACGTTATCACAATCAACTGCATACTGAGTATTCACATGCCTGCTCAGTCCTTGAACGCAGCAGCCACCCCAAGGTGTCTCTACTATAGTTTCTACGAATATGTGGTTAAAATGTCTTTATTTCGACCTTGACGACGGTTTAGGTGGGCTTTACCCTCAGGTCGTGAAAGTAGGTCAGCATCTTAGGCTTATCGTTGTCCACTTATAGTAGCTTTTGCAAAGCCTGAACACAATTTGCAACTCCATAGTATGTATTTCTAAAACTACGTATTTTAAATTCTGATGTTATTATCAGCAGTAAAAATAGTCGACCATTTAAGAAGAAAAAAAAACATACATGGAACAAAAGTTAAATGCATTAAACAGGGAATATAAAATGCCTGAACATTAAATCAGATACATTCTAGAAAAGTGAAGAAATTAGATAGTTTGGATAGCCGCTATTATACAGAGTTATAAGATGTCCCTATATTGGGCGCTTTCTGGGGAGTAGTGTGATCACCAAACAGGCAAATAAATCAGGACCAAATGAATTAGGGAAACATGGACATTCAATAGAAACCCTAAAATGAACATTAATGAGATAATTTAGCATTGCAGGACTGAATTTCATGCATAAAATATTAAAGATTTTCATAGTTAAGAATATAATTATGTTTATCAATGCGTTTCAGCCGTGTCCTGGAATTTCTTGCTGGTGACCACATCATGATGACAAAGTTGAGAACCCCTGCTATCAGCCGTCTGCAGAACAAACACAACATAGAGCTGTGTTTTAAAAGCCTTGCAGTAGCAGGGTCTGAATTTGAACTTGATGCCAGGTAAACGGGGTCTGTCAGGGTAAGTAGTGGGGGAAAAGGGGGGGGGGGGTTAAAAAAAAGGAGGGGGGGGGGACAAGAGGGGATAGGGGTGAGTGGGAATAGGAGTGGGGTAAGAGGAGTAGGGTGGGGATGGGGCGGGGGTAGTGGGGATAGGGGGTAAGTGGGGTTGGGGGGTGTGGGTATAGGAGGTTGGTAAATTGGGAGGGGGTACGTGGGGATGGTAAGTATTAGGGGCCGGGGAGTAAATGGGGATGGGGGTAAGTGGGGAAAGGGGCCGTAAGTACTTTCCCCCGTAAGTAGGGATGGGTTGGGCTAAAAAGGGATTTGGGGTTGAGGATTATAGTGGTAAGTAGGAAATGGGGGTGGGGGGGGGGGGGTTGGGTGTGTGGGGGAGGGTGTGGGGATATGGTGTGGGTAAATAGGGGAGGGGTAAGTGGGGATGGTAAGTGGGGATAGGGGACCGGGGAGTGAAAAGGGGTGAGGATTGGGGGTAAGTGGGGAAGGGGGAGTGGGGATAGGGGCCGTAAATTCTTTTCCCCGTAAGTAGGGATGGGGTGGGGTAAATAGGGATTAGAGGTGAGGATTGTAGGGGTAAGTAGGGAATGGGGAGGAGGGTAAATAGGGATTGGAGGGTTAATGGGGATAAGTTGGGGTAAGTGGGAATGGGGGGTAAGTATGGATGGGTCGGATAAATATGGAAGGGGGTAGGTGGGGATAGGGTGGGGGGGGGGGTGGTAAGTGCTTATGGGGGGTAAGTGGGGATACGGAGGGTAAGTTGGGATGGGGGGGGGGGTAAGTTGTGATAGGGGGTGGATAAGTGGGGATACTGTCACACTGTATGTGTAGAATGACTGGGTGTTGAATGTTACTGTCACACTGTATGTGGAGAAGGACTGGGTGATGAGTGTTACTGCAACATTGTGTGTGTAGAATGACTGGGTGATGAATATTACTGTCCTACTGTCTGTATAGAATGGCTACTGTCTGTATAGAGTATTACTGTCACACTGTATGTGTGGAATGACTGGGCGATGAATATTACTGTCACACTGTATGTGTGGAATGACTGGGTGATGAATACTGCTGTCACATTGTGTGTGTAGAATGACTGGGCGATATATGATACTGTGACGTTGTAAGTAGAGAAAGACTAGGGGATAAATGATGCTTTCAATTTCAGCAAATGATCTTTAATGACTTGCTTGTTAGTAGCTGTGAGTCAGTTCCCCACAACACGGCTAACGGAAGATACAACACAATTCTCAGTATCATCTCACTTTAGGTCAGGGTTAATGTTAGGGTCAGTATCTGACAGAAACTGATCACATTTTATTATCATACACTTGTCAGACTTCTTGTCGGTCATTAGGTTTCCTGTAAATTATTGTTATTTTGATTATATTTAAAATGTTACTATTATCAACCTTTCTTTTGCTGAGTATGCCCTGGTACCAACTACCAGAGTCACATTAAAGAATTATGATGAACTAGGGGAACACTACGACAAAGATGGAGTGATGGCCACAGAACTAGCCTTAGTGGAGTGCAGACCATCTTGCACATTTCTTCATAAAAAGCACGCAGAAGACCCTTAGATAATCCCCCAACACTTCGCCAAGTTAAGTAGGGCATGAAAAGTAGAACTGTTATAACCGAAATATCATTGTCATCATTTGCTTATCAATCTACCAGAGCTCACTCAGTTCTTGTAAATGAAGCACACCTGAAAGAAGAAATTGACATTTTGATGAGGTCTCTTCGATTAAAAATTGCTATGCAAAAAATTCGAGCTTTGTCCATTGAAAATTGTCACGGTATCTATATTTACAGTTTGTGTTTACTGGAATGAAGGAATCCTCACCTGCTTTTGACTGCAGGCTTCACAAAGCTAGTACTTTGTCAGTTGTTCATCAATCGGGCCCCATCTCCACAGAGAAGATTGGCTGAAATGGATCTCCAACACGCTCTGTCCCTTGTCCTGGTTGTATACTATCTCAGACTGCTGCCCGTTTATCTCTTCATGTTATCCGCCCACTTGTATTGTTGCCGGCCTCTTGTTGCCTTGTCTTCGACCTCAAGTATGTAGCACCCGGGAAGCAGGAAATACACTATTTCTTCTTAAAGTCCACGCCACGTGGCTCTGATAGTCATTTTTTAACCACAATCTTCTGCCTCATGTACATTCATGATGTCAGACTTTCCAGCATCTGTTCTCTTGATATCCCTCTGCCTCTCCTCCATCTTTGCTACTGTCACGATGTACTCCAGTTTTCTCCTTCTCATAAAAAAACGTAGACTCTCTTTCTGATGTGTGCAACACTCATTCAGTCAGTTTTAACTTGTGTCTTATATGCTATATTATCTCTAATCGCAATTTCTGTCTGTATATATGTGTGTTCTCTCTTAGTGGGAAACTGGCACATTGTACAGTTTGCAATGAATAAGAAACAGCTGCATAGATATTTTTTTTAACTCCGTAGTTTTATTCTTATTTATTAGTCAGGGCAGGTATAAAAAGGATTAATTAGTATTCTATAACTTTTTTATTACAAGCTTTTTCTTCTCCTTAGCGTTCAAAGGCTGTGAACTCAGAAAGTTCTGGCTGTTTGTTCACTTCTGGGCTTTGGTCCTGTTCCAGAACTTGATTTTTGATAGCATATCCATTTTACATATCTGGCTTATTTGTATGCAGACTATTGGTTATTTGCCTTTCAGGCAGATGCACTCTGACCGCAAAGCAAATATCACGATTAGTTGCCTTTTACCACATCATGTTAGGTGATAGCAGACACTTCCCCCATTCCCCCAATGGAGCCCTAGAAACCCACACAGAAAATTGACTATTGGCATTCCCTACATGTTTTCTAACCATTCTTTGATCCTTGTCCTCCCATCTTCTTCTTGATGAAAACTTCCCCCTCTTCATGACGCAAAATTTGTCAGACTTTTCTTCTGGTGCTCGGACCCACTACTATCCTCGCCTGATGTTTCCCAGCATACGTTCTTGTCTTATTGTGTCTTCTGTTTAAGCCATCCATGATTGTCTTCTTTTCAGCTTCTGACGCTTAACTTCATCCAAAGCTTCATACAGAGGGTGCTCCATCATCTGTAGCTACTCTGAGATATGAATTAGCTCTCAGCACCTTTCTTTAGCCTATTGGTTTTTTTAAAAAATATTTACAAAAATTGAACTAGAGTTGATCTGGAGGCAGATCAAAAACGATAATGGACAGACTGACTTACTAATACTTTGAGGTATCAGCTGAAAGAGAAGACCAGTCACAGAGATTATCCATTCGAGGTGGGGGATATCTCCAGCAATGAACCTCAAAAGCATCTCAGACTCTTATCTTCTTCTTCTTCTTCTTTTGTTCGCTTGAAATATATTACTATATCTCCAATATTAGTTAGTTAGTTAGTTAGTTAGTTAGTTGGGTTATCCTCATTGCACTCCGGACATGTCCATAGGTGCTCAGATCCTCCCCTCAGTATGAACCCCAACGTCCGATGGCTAATAGTACCAGTTCTATGTTGATTAACAAGTCTTCTGGCGTAGCTGGTGTGCGTCTCGTTTTTTGCTGTGCCGATCTTAATTCCCAAGTCTGCCATTCTGACTGACTGACTGACTTTCTACCCCACTAGGACATCACACAAGCGATAAACACCCGATGACACAAAGTGCCACCATGCGGATGAGGATCACCGTGGAGAGGTCCCAGAAACCGCGTTCAGACAATTGGCCATATTAATGGCCTGCCTATATTGCGGCCCCTGGCAAAAGCCAGAGTGGGGCTTCAAATAAGAAAAAATTACGTCCTGAAAAGGACGTAAGTAGTATATCATGGAATTCTGGCGAGTGATGTGGATTCACTGCCACCAAAGTCCTCTATTCTTCCCATTTCTCTGAGGGCATTGATAATATCAGCATGATCCATAGGCTGACCGTCGGTAGTGATAGCGGATCCAGCCAACCTGTCAGCTCTTTCATTTCCATTGACGCCTGCGTTTCCCGGAACAAAAATAAAGGTGACCCCACGAACAGTGGACTTCTGTAATGATTCAAGCCATTGTCTTCGCACTGAACCTGCCCGAACCCTCCGGATCATACTCATTGAATATTGTCTTAATATAATTATAAAAATTCAACGACTTCCTCTCGCACATGCCGATATTTTTACACTGGAACAGTCTGGTTTATCCCAATGCTTTTATTAGCCGCTCGAAGTCTATCTACGTCAGCAGACTATATTTACTTGTAGTCCTGGGAAGACTACCCGCCTGATGCTGATCACATCGCCCACCAAGTGCGGATTGGTCTCTACAATTTAGATCTTGCCCTATACGCCCGTTACGCCTGATGGTGTCGAAAAGGATTCTTTACTTTACTTTACTGTATATTGTTTTGTACACTTGACCGACATTTCGCTTGAGAATTTTTTAGTCTGCAGAACAATGGAAATCTTCATTGCTGCATGATTTTGTATTAGTTTTATTTTAGTCCGGAGATGATTAACTGTGTTGAGTTAAGTTGAGTCGAGAATTGACATCACAGCACTCAAGGCATTTACATACGCGCTCCGTCCCCATCTTCAGCAGCCAGCGCAGAGTAACTATGCTAATGGTACCGGTTGTACTCTGGTTACGTGTCCGTCTAGCAATTCCTCTGAGCGTAATGAGTCGGACAGACCCTCTGGTCACACCCAGGTGCCTCATTCTCTCCAGGCTATATCGGTAAGCTGCAGTGACCGCCTTCACCTTCATTCTCATGCTAGACGTTGTGGTATTATCTGCTAGGCTGTCATGCACTGAAGATTTTCCATTGGCTTTCGCTACGAACCCCATGGTACTTCTCGTCCTTCTCAACACAGAACCGTCTATAAAGATAATCAAATCATCTGGACGATCATTGTCGTCAATCAACTGTTGAACTTTAACCTCCGTAACCCCTCTGGTCACTCTCTGCACTCCTGGTCTAATGTGATCATGACGCTAAATTGGTCAGACCTTTATTCTGGTACTCGGACCCACTACTATCCTCACCTAATGTTTCCCAGCATACGTTCTTGTCTTATTGTGTCCTCTGTTTAAGCCATTCATGATTATCTTCTTTTCAGCTTCTGACGCCTAACTGCATCCAAAGCTTCATACAGAGGGTGCTCCTTCATCTGCAGCTACTCTGAGATATGACTTAGCTCGCAGCACCTTTAGCCTATTGGCAATTGTCGGCAATACACGAATGTATCGCCTGCACGCAATCGGGGTGTCTCTTGTAAATCTCAGGATCACCCGCATAGCTTCATTCTGTATGCACTGCAGCTTCTCTAGCTGACTCTTTGAGACAGTGAGCAAGCCAAGCCCATAATCAATCCATGAGATGATTAAGTGCTGGTATAGTGTAAACAGCATTCTTCGCTCCATGTCCATTGCTGCCATACTCTTTAGTGCATTTGACATAACCACCTTTATGTGATCCTTGAAAGACAAGCTTTTGTCAAAGTTAAATTCCCAGGTATTGCAGTCTGCTGTCTCTATTGATGTTCCTGCCATTTATTTTGAGGCTTGAAAAAATAGTTTCAAAGAACACAACAGGACAGTTGCCTTTTCTGGGTCGATTACAGCACTCATCTCTGTACACCAGTAGATCGTCTTATCTACTGTCACGTTTAACTTTATGAACTGTTTGATTCGGATCTCTTCCCTTCCTATATGTCAGAACATCGTCGGCGAATATCAATATTCTGCCAACTGCAGGTGTTTCCATTGATTATCTAGCAGTGGATACCTACACGTGAATATATTATTGCGATTATGTTATGTTTGATATCTCATAAAGATGTGTGTTTTTAATGACTACGATTTGGTGACAGTTATACTGATGTTTGAGGTTTTAAAAACACGTGGCTATTTTTAAACGGATGTTTGACATCTAACAGAGGTGTGAATATTGCCTGTACATTTGGTTTCATTAAGACCTATGTTCAACATCACAACAACTCATATCAGAGTAAAGGTTACACAGCGGTTACAAAACAAATTTAACATCTTAAAAGCCAGAACTGTTTAGAAATATTGTATTCAGTTGTTATGTACAGCTCTAGACATCAGAAACATCAACTGTGTTAAGTTATTCACAACCTTCATATAATATCAATGCGTAAAATGTTGAACAAGTAGGAAAATATAACTTTTAAAACAAGAATCATAATATGAGCCACAACGAGCTAATAAATACAAGTTTCGGTCTCACGCAAAATTAATTTCAGTGTCGCGGTAAGGGCTTTATTTTGATAAGGAAAGAGACAAAAGCATGTGTTAGTTTGCTACCCTAAAGTTTATAAAAACATATTTACTAGAACTTGAAGATTTTCCGCAACTGTCAGCACTTTTTTCCACGACACGAAGCATACTGGCTATAGAGTTACTGCTATGTTGTATACATGGGCGACTCATGCACGATTCATTTCACGTCAATTCAAACAATGTGTCTTAATAGCGCTTCATTTCGAACATGTCACCATAAGGTACGCACCAATATATTTATATTTGTGTAAATATATATATATATATACTTGTGTGTGTGTGTGTGTGTGTGTGTGTGTGTGTGCGTACGCGCGCGCGAGCACACATTTGAGATAATCCAGTAAACTCAGTTTCCCCGTTCAGAACCAACTGGTATATTTCATTACTAACATAAATACTTATAAAGTTGTTAACTATGCATGTATGTTTGTCCCGTTAAGTGGTTTTCTTGAAAGTTTCATATTGCCTTTGGGAAGTATCAAGTCAGTCTTTGTGTATGGTTTGCCGTGAAATGATAAATCCGCCAAGATCCCATTTCCAGCAAAAAAATTTAATAGTTTATATGAGTAAAACGCTATTGATCAATGAGTATTATATTTGAGGGGGAAAAAGAATTAAGAAAAAAAAAAAAAAAAAACTTTAAATTACCGTAAGTCCGCTACAAATCGGGTTGAATGGTACTTGTCTGAACAAAGTTAAAAAATTCAAATATCTAGGAAATATTTTCTCGTAGGACGGGAGAATAGATCGGGAAATAGCAACAAGATGCCAACGAGCCATTGCACTTATATACCAATTAAAACCGTTATTAATACATCCAAACATAAAGTATGAGCGCCAAAAAACAGGTTTTAACCTGTATAATCATACCAACACTGTGCTGCCTGTACCAGAGTTCGAGATTATCAAAGGCTAACATAAGTAAAACTAACACCCGTGAAGTGAGATGCTTGAGAACAGTCGGCAACCTAAGCATCCAAGAAATGTCGTTATACTATAGGAACAACACGAGGCAGAAAATTCATTGAGCAAGAGAAGATCGAATGGTTTGGTCATCTAGTAAGAATGCAGCTAGAACAACTACCAACGTAGGTGCTACACATAAACAGATCTGAAGTGAATCAAGAGGCAGCCCTAGGAGACTATGGATTGATGACATTAAAGAGCTTCTACACTGACATGGAATTACAAAAGCCATTGCAGCCCATCAAGCGATGGATCGTAAACTGTCCCTCCCCACAACGCTAAACGGCAGAAGTGGAGCTGACGACGATGATGGTGACCTTTAAATTATGAATGTGATATCAGAAAATGCACAGGCAAATGAAGGGTGCGCTAGGAAGGTTTGTGTGTGGTGGTGTCCATATGAAAGTAGTCTTTCAGCTATCGTTGAGTATCAAAATGTGATTTGGGGCCGAAAAACGAAAGCCCAACACATGTGGGTGGATAACAAAAACAACAACAATAAGTTAATTTAAAGCAAACAAATAAACCAATATTTATCTGTGTAGTCAAGCACAGTTAAAATTATGGTTCTGATACAATTTAAGATTTGAGCATGCTTGTATTTCTTGATAAGGGCTGAGTTGTTTCGAGGTATCCCGTCCGCTTCGAGTGCTGGAGTCCCGGGTTCAAAGCCCGCTGAAGATTGGGATTTTTCACTTGGACTTCTAGCAATTTCGTCTGATCTCTGGGCAGTAAGAAGGGACGCCCGTGTATATTGTTGCGCAGGTAAAAAATGCCTAGGCAGTGAAAATCGAAAATGAGTAGCCTAACGGCGCTGCCTGGGGCAAAATTTTAGTTTAAATTCTACCTAAAGTATTTCAGGATCCTCGCCTGTGCAACAGAGTTCGTGTACTGAGTTTAGATTCTTTTGACTCAGGCTTGAGTTAGAAGCACTTATGGGTTACACCCGTGCGCCATGATGTTGATCTGTTGAATAAACATAAACATATTTCTAGACAAATATTGCAGACGCATTATACCGGAGTCAACTTGTCTAAAGCTGGGAGCATCTCTAGATGCTTGCCTACTGGTCGAGAGATCTTGCGTTCGACTTGGCCTGGAAATGAATTACATAATCTCGACCTTGTTTCTTGTGCTGACTCCGTCTAGAATGGGTACCAGGAGGAATTCTGGGCAGTGTGAGGCCGATTCGTCTATAAAACTATGGGTGCAGCACCATGTGGTTGATGCGTGTCAAAGGAAAAGAGATCCTTACTTTAATAAAAAGTAATATAGAGGTAGAAGAAAACCAAAAGCTTACTATACAGGTGTGTGTGTACGCAGTCACATATATGATCTAAGGAGCCGCCTAAAAAAGACGGCAAATGTTTTTAAAAAACAAAACAAAATAATAACTGAACAATCAAAATCGATTTGTCCAGTTAGTTCGATCTTAACAAATGTTCAGGTGTAAATCTTAAAAAAATTCTTATTTTTTATTGTGTGATTATAATAACACAATGAGCATTGATTGGTTGTTTGTTGTAGTAATATTAATGAAGGTACTTTGGTAATATCCGACCACAAACAGGCGAAATCCACAGGTCACGGGTCAGTATAATATTTCAGGGGGTGGTAGATAAAGGATATAGTATAGTAATTTAATAATTTTCATCAATGACTGACCGCTTGCTTTGATTATATTTGTAAACTCCTCAAAACATTTGCTAACTCTTGGCGATTATAATGATAAACTCGTCATAACTTCGTGGTCTGCAGTGATTGTAATTATAAACCTGTCATCGGTTGATTGTTTGCGGTGATTATAATGACAAACTTGCATCGGATAGTTGTTTCTGGTAATTATTATGATAAACTCGTCATTGGTTGGCTGTTTGTGGTAATTTTAATATTAATATTGTCATTAGTTCCTGGTCTGCGGTGATGGTAATGATGATCCTGTCATTAGTTGATTTTTATTTCTGGTGATTATAATAACAAACTTGCATTGGATAGTTGTTCGTGCTGATGATAATGATAAGCTTATCAATAGTTGGCTGTTTGGGGTGATTATAATTAAAAAAACATCGTTGGTTGGTGGTTTCTGGTAATTATAATGATAAGGACGTCATTGGTTGTCTGTTTGTGGTGATTTTAATAATAAGCACGTCATCATTTAGTTGTTTGTGGTGATTATAATGATAAAAATAGTTGATTAATGGTCGCTTTTGATTAAAATGACAAGCACGTCATTAGTTGGTGGTTTCCGTTGATTATAATGAAAATCACGTCAATCGTTGGCTGTTTGTGGTGATTATAATGATAAACTCGTCAATAATAATTTTTTTTTTTGGTGATTATAATTCAAGCTCGTCAATAGTTGGTTGTTTGTGGTGATATTAATGATAAGCACGTCAATAATTAGTTGTTTGTGGTGATTATAATAATAGGCAGCCATTGGTTGGTTGTTTGTGGTGATTATAACGATAAGCACCTCATTGGTTGTCTGTCTGTGGTGATTATAATGACAAATAGGTCATGGTTGGTTGTATATGGTGATTATAGCGATTTATTTGTAGTGACTATATGGATAAATAAAGGCATTAATTTGTTGTTTGTGGTGACTATATTGATTTTAAAAAAGTCATAGATTTCTTGTTTATGGTGACTATATTGACACACAAGCCATTGATTTGTTTGTGGTGACTAAATATAAATTGATAACTAAGTCATGGATATGTTGTTTGTAGTGACTATAACGATTAAATAAATATAATTGATTGGTTGTTTGTAGTGACTATATTCATAAAGAAGTCATTGATTGGTTGTTTGTAGTGATTATGTTTATAAACTTATCATTGAATGGTTATCTGTGGTAATTTCAAGAACAGCCCATCATCAGATGACATCTTCGTTATGGCAATAGGTGAATAACGCCTGACTGCTCTCATTCAGTCCTTGAGTCCCCTGTCAGCTCACTTGATACCCTGACTGGCAAATATGTAACCTTACAACAACCATCTTTGGTGGATGAAACTATCACAGCTATATACAAGCGTTTAAAAAGCCATATCCAGATCACTTCACATACTACTATTTCATATTTGTAAACTTCACTGTTGATTTTATCCCGTCAAACGCATGTTGAAACCCCAAACGCATTGCTGCTTATCCAGCACTGAATTATCATCATCATCATCATCATCATCATCATCATCATCATCATCATCATCATCATCATCATCATCATCATGTAGTCATCATCATTATGTGATGTGCCGGTAAGCGCAGGCTGTCATATTTCGCCATCTCACACGAGTACCAGAACCCAGAATCAGTTCAATGTTTTTGTCTCGCCCCAACCATCTTGACAGACCATCCATGTATTTATCTCTCTGCCTTCCTCTTGCTCTCTTTCCTCAGTCTTGCCAGTTGTTACCTGATTGTCGAGTCAATTTCTTCACATAATATGCCCCCCGGCCCCCGCCGCCCCTCCACACACACACACACACAAAATAACAACACATTGACAGTCTATGTGTAAAGGTTCTACAAATGTGACCACTTTGATCTGTCTCCATGAAGACTGCTTCGTTTGGTTTTCTATCCTTAAATGGTGCTCTCTGCATTATTCTCAGAAACCACATTTCTGCTGTGGGTGAATGTTTTTAAAAAAAAAACCTTTTGTTTATGTTTCACGTGCATACAAAGAAATAGGTTCTACATAGCTCTTAAACACTCTTTTTGTGACTGCAATTGACATCTTCTTGTTAGTGAGAATCTGTTGCATCTTACTTAGGCCACTTTTGCCTTGGCGATTCTTGTTCTAATTCTCCCTTCCCCCGTTCGCAATAGAATAGTGGGTAAGAGCTTTTTTTCCCAGTTGGCTTCCTTCTTGAATATATGGCAAGGACCCCCCCCACCCCAGCCCCCCCCCCCCCCAAAAAAAAAACCTTTAAAAAAAACACACGAACAAATGTGGTTTAAAAGAAAAGAACCAAAAAGGAAATTGTAAGCAATATTAACAGGAACCTAGAGAAAAAAACATTTACGTAAATCAAAGGGTGAGCTACATAAACTAAACAATCACCAGCAAGTGGTAATTTCGTGTTCAAATATTAATGTGATAGCTGATAGCGTTTTGTCCGAATGATATCTGTTATTGTTGGTCCGATGTTTGAAAAGGCACAACAGAGATCACCCGCTAAATCAAGACGGCAGTGCTGTTTTGTATTTATGACTGTTGAAGCTGAAAATCTTAATACACTAAAGAATGTCTTGGAAAATGACAACAGAACAATTGTAACTAATGTGGCCACATGTGGCTACTTTACCCCTAAAATAATTCGGGTAAATTCCAAAAGCAGTCATCAAATAATATATGGGGACAATAGAGACTGAACTCCCAACCAGCAAATCTAAATTTGACTGAGTTGTAACTGCCTGTTCATTAAAAAAAAAATTACACTTTTAAAAGTTTTTTTTTTAAAATCAGCTAGATATGCAGAATAAAACATATGTGTTTCCAGTAAATGCATGATACACATCATAGTTTCCCGTTGATAACCAACGGATCTCATTATGAAAAGTAAACCATATGTGGCTTGAAGGTCACAGAAAGAGCATGAATGAGCCTTTTGTTCAATGAGGTTCTATTTCACAAAACTTCTGTAGCTTTTTTCAGTGCAATTTTCGGATCTTGTGCCAAAGTTTTGTCTGCCAGAGTCTGTCTCTCAATTACGCAGTAAGTTCCAATGATGCCTGGATTGTTTTTCTATAACAGTTTAAGAAACCCAGAAACCAGAACGAAAACCTATCACAGCTGGAGCAGCATTTCTACAAACGTCCATTATTTTCACAAAATAAAATTATCACAGGTATTTGAAAAAAAAAAAAAAAAACAGAGGAAAAAAAACCAAAACATGCCTTTGATGTTGTTTGTAAAAGTTTGTAGAAAAGAATGGCTTCTCTTACATATCAATAATCGACAATATACTATTTAATGCCAACAGTGAGCCAAAGCAGTGGTTCCATCACACTGGAATGGAAAGAAAATGTGACACTTTAACCTTTCAATAATTTGTTTTCCTGCCTTTGTCTTCTGCCAGGTCATCTATTCCACGCATTACAGTACTGCCAGAAACAGATAGTGCTGATAATTGTTCACATAACGATACTTGTAGCTAATCAAATGCAAAGTTTAACAAACGTTTCTCCTCTGTGCAAAGACAGTTCATATGATGCTTCAATTGCCCTCCCATTGTGATGAATTCATCTTACTTTATAGAGGTAAAATATTGTGCAGGTTTATTTATTACCTCTAAATGTACTGTACCTAAATGCAGTTCCAAATGTACAAATCTTAGTGTAACATCATTACTGAGAACAACACACTGGGTTTGTTCCTTGTCCTTACTACCTAAAAGAGTAAAACCTTTCCACAATCTTTTTTTTTCTTTGGGTCACCTACACTATTATTATTATATTGGCATCAATAAAATACAAGCGAACTAAAAACTTAAAACATTTTTTGGTTCTATACATGTTTTTCATCCTATCTCGTCCGGCGCGAGATTTCATATGGAATTCCTGGGATAGTCCTGCAGCGTAAGGTGTTATGACCTGCCTTCGTTCGGCGTTACGCCATGACCTGTAACTAGTTGCAGATGATTGAGGCCGTATATATATATATATATATATATATATATATATATATATATATATATATATATATATATATATATATATATACAGGGTTTCGACGTGTCTGGGCTTATATTTTTCAGCTTCCCGTCCTTTTTAGGATGAAATTTTTCGTTTTTTGAAGCTATATTCTGGCTCTTGCCAGGGGCCGCAATATAGCCCAGCCTAATGGCTGAACGCGGTTTCTGGGACCATTCCACGGTGATCCTCATCCACATGGTGGCACATTGTGTCATCGGGTGTTTATCGCTTGTGTGATGTCCTGGTGGGGTAGAAGGTCTGGTAGTGTGTGGGCTTTGTGCGACCGGTTCGACACACCGTCTCCCACTTAGGTTGTTTTTCTTCTCACAGACAAAAGTAAGGAACTTTCTTTTCTGTGAACGACCGTTCAAGCGTTAGTGTTAGGGTCAGTGTTAGCATAACATCAAAGACAGCAAACTCTTCCAAATCCAGCCAACCCCTAATGCTGTTTACTTTTGTAAAACACTAGAAACACATTGGTGCTAAGCCCAGGAGACATGAATGTTGAACATTCTGTGCTAATGTGGTTTTGGTAAAGTAGCATGCACCTTTACATCACAGGTGTCGAAACACTGAAACACTGGTAGGATGAGTGTATCACTATGTTGGAGCTTACTTTGAGAAATAATGTGGCAATTTTAGGCTGCCATAAGTGGAGTTCCTATTTCATTTTCTTCCTTATCGTAGCCTACTTTATGATTTACCTTCGTATAGTGAAATGAACGAACAGATGATAGCAGACTGGACAGAATTAGCTCACCCACTCAGCGGTCTAGATTCAACAGCATTTCTGGGGCCTCAAGCTGATTTCTGTGAGCTGCTGTCATTGCCCGTGACTCACACTAATATATCAGGATGGTAAATAGATGAAATGATATACTCAATTTGTGTCTTTTTGCCATTTTCTCTTTTGCCGAAAAACCCTCGGTTTTTTGCCCGGTAAAGTCTTCCAGATGCTGCTTTTCGAGCAGCCAGCTCTGACTTTATGCTTCCATTCCGGTTACTCCAGGGTAACTGAGCGATTGGTCTGCTATCATAATCAACATAATGTGATGTTTTTTTCTCCTCTCATGAGATCAGAATGGTTTTAGATTTGTAGGCACTGGAAAGTGTTTCTCTATGATTCTTAAGCAGATTTCTGGCAGAACCACGGTTAGATCAGGCCCAATGCGGTTTCAGATAAACCGAAGAACTCAAGACGGAGGAGTGAAAGAGTCCTACAATATAAGAGAATTCTGCATTCTAGACAAGTAAGTTGGATTGAGGATAGGCCTCTAACTTAGCGATTGGGGGCCACATCCTCTACAAATTGCAGATGTGATATGCAGATTGGTATCATCTTTCAGTATCTTACAGAGTATTTCTTTGTCTTTTCATTACAACTATTGATGGCATCATCCACTAGAATAATGCAAAGGTAACTGTAACATAACTGGTGGTCTTGAATTCTGTTGAAATTTGGCTTCCTATATCATTTTTCGGCTTTTATATAAACTATATTGCGCTGATCATGGGTGCTTGAGTGTTCTTTCCTGCCAAGCAATCCCAATGTTTGCTCCATTAAACCTTATCAAACGCCTTCTTAAGATCAAAGCAACATAGTGCATCTCACTCTTATTTTCTAAGCCTGTTTCACTCTTTTGTCTGTTCGAATATAGGTCCTGAGCACTTCTGTCTGCCCTGAAACCTCACTGGGCCTGATCTAACCCTGGTTCTGCCAGACACCGTAGTATCTTCTGGATAATTCTAAAGTATCTCTTTCCACCAACGCTGAAGAGAGATATGCCTCTGGTTTTCGCATTGACTGTTTTCATCCTTATTAAATCCTTCAGTCGTTTGGTATAGTCTTACTATACCACGCTGGCTGGAGAACCTTCAAGAGAATCACATTTATTTAACCATTCCTGGTGTTATCCCTACTGCTTTTTCCTGCTTAATCTATCTAATGGCGGCCATCTATTCCTCTATCCTACTGTTAAAATCCCCTTAATTGGCTCTGTTCTCTGTAGCGAGGTCCGTTTTTTCTGGGACCTGACTAAATATAAGTTGCAAAGCTTTGACGATAGTGATGCTGCCGCTAAAATAACAATATTGTAAGACGACCTTTACACCACCTCTCCTCTCCATCACACACCCACACACAAACACACACACACACACACAAACACACACACACACACATCCTATTGAAACTGTGATACAGGGGAAACTAAAGTGTAAACGCACTGGTGTACACTGTGCGGTTCTGTTGTCACAACATACACAAATAACACATTGTCAAGAAATTGATCAACTGTAATATTATCTCATATCGATCATTTAATACCTGTTAGTAATTGAATCCTGAAACTTTCCAATCCCGTCAAGTTTTGGGTTCACAGAATTACAGGCACGGAGGCACTTGTCAAGATGATCAATAGCTTTGCAAATTTTTAAAAAAATGTTACGTATCGAGTGCTCGATAAGAGGCCGTTATTGCCGTATCTATATTTAGTGAGCTCGGTCACTGATTATTGACACCTCAGATAATTGCGTTCTTGATTTGGTGCACACCACGTTCAGCAACCACGTTCTAGCGGCTGGGCTGATGCTGCCGTTTATAGCCATCCCCTCAACTGTACCCTCATCTTATTCAACAGCATAAATAATGTTACATGTAAACTATAATACTCTTTGTCTACTGGTATCAGAGAGTTTCTCATACAAAATAGCTAACACTGTGTATTTCTGCATTCTGTATACTATTATATTTGTGTGTATGTGTGAGTCATTTAAATGGTAAACTTTTGTTGTTGTTGACATTCCTGAACGAATGACAATAAAAAATATATAAAGCAGCACTATTTCACATTCACAACATTAGCTGCAGTATAACTTGTATCAGTTTAAAGAATAAAACGACTGTGGAAATGGAAAAGCTTTTTGTAGCGTTGATCCGAGTCAAGAACCACCCACATCACAGGACTCAGGGCATTCCCATACGGACTGGATCCCCATCTTTAACAACCACAGTAGAGTTCTTGTTCTGATCTTGTAATTCCATTTATGTTAGTTTTGTGCAGGCTGTTAGTTTTATGTCAGGGGACATATTAAACCACTTCAGTAGACCTGATTTTTAACAGGTTTATTGTTTTGGTAAACGATCTTGATTGTGCTGATAACCAGCAACATCATAACATAATATTTTATCATGTTTAAAGCAATGAATCAGGCTGCTTTCATATAACTCGTAATAATGAAATGTACTCACTGCAGTCGATATGTAGGAGTAAATGGAGTAGGTGACAGGACAAGATTTCTGATAAAATAATATGCTAAGATTATTCTGGCCTCTCTGTAACAACGAATAGTTAAACTTCAGATTCTTTCCTACAGATTCCCACTGAGTAAGCTTCAGTTGTTACGTGTTTCTATCTAATTGTGTGCAGTTTTTACACTGAAGGTTGGCTGTAGCTGATATGTAGATCCATCGCTGTGTTTGTAATAATAGGCGGTGAGGACCCATCCTCCTCCATGGACAGACTCTGGTACTTCTGTCCAAAGCCACAAGGACAGTGTTTGTCTAAACAATCCAACAAGAACATCGATCTCTCGCTCTTCAAAGCTACACACCCCTGATTTTTTAAATAAATTAAATAAAAAAAGTAATTTCTAAGGAGATAAGAGGCCTTATAACTATGTGTGGAATCTCTAGTTTTAAAGCATTTGTTTATACATGCCCTATTATTTTAAATATATGAGGTTATCAAGTTGTGTAGCTGCTAGACGATGGTCTGCAGGCTCAAATATCCAGGTTTACCATCCACGTCCAGTTAGATTTTTCTATTAAAAAAAAGAAAAAAAAGGAATCACTCCTAGGTGACTTACTCAAAAAACTGCCAGGATCCGTTTCCTTGCCAGTGTGAAACTGGTTGCCGCCACCTTACCTTTAAGGATTGACAAACTTGATTTCTGCGGTAGAAACTACAAGCCACACAATTCTACATGGCGGTCCAAACATCTTCAGAATCGTGCGGGCTTCATCCTCACTGCTCGTTATGATAGCTGTGTCATCTATAAAGGCACGCAGTGGCGGCATCCAGCGGTCACCAATGTTTTGACCGCCTTGCCTGTAGCCGGCAGCTCCGTCTAACATGACCTGCATGGTCATTACGAACAGTATCGGCGAAATCGTGCATCCCATTGCTATCCCAACCTGGAGTTCAGTCCTTCTCGTAGTAAACGTCGGGGTAGAGAAGCTTATGGCGAACGTTTGGAAATATTACTCGATCATTTCGGTGACCTGTTTCGGTACGTGGAACATGCGAAGGCCCTGCCACAATAGCTTATGGGATACCGCCCGATTGGCGTTGGCGACGTCCTACCGTATCACATACAAATTGCTTCTCTCTGCCTTAGCTCTATGAATACTCTCCCAGATCATGGTCGCGTGCTCAAGGCACGCGGAAACGCCCTGATTCCATCTTCCTGAACCATTGTGTCCATGTATTCGCTTGCCACCAAATACTGCGTGAGCCTGCGTGCCATAACCAGGAAGAATATTTTGCCCTTAGCGTTCAACAGCGCTATAGGTCTGTACTGGTATGGACTAAGGTAGTCTCGTTCCTTGTGAATGTAGACTCCGTTGGCTCTCTCCCATTCCGTACTTATGTGCTTACGGCTCAACGCTAATCTTAGCAAGCGGTGGAGCATTCGGAGGACCTTCGGACAGCGTTTATACACCACTGACGGTACACCGCTGGGTCCTGGGGCAAATTTGCCGCTGGCTCTCTTCACAACTTCTTCGACCTCAGACCAAGAAGGAGGCAACTCTGGCCGCTTTAGGCCACTTGTGATTTCTGGGTTGTCATCGAAAGTTTCATTCCTAGTCCCTAAGTCCGATCGCAGTACAACTTCAGTAGATGTGACTCCAGTTCCTCTTTACTGACTACCAGAGTCCTAGACTTTGGTTGCTCGAACAGGCCTCAGGCAAACTGGAACGGAACCATACAGAGCATCTAATTCTCCCTTTTCGGTTTTCCGTCTGTTCTTACAGAAACGCTCGCCGTGACAGGGGGCACTGTGCTCTTCACGTGCAGCCAGACCTCGTACAGACCCTCCCGTTCGCTGCCTGTTGCGGCTTTGAACTGTTTACTGGGTGTGTTCTTGTCTGCTTAGCACTTCTCAATGTCTCTCTGCCTCCTGATTTTTTTTTCGTGCCTGACGCACGGCTGCGACTTCTCGACTGCCCCGCACTCGTCGATCAAGACCAAGCTTGGAGCGAGGTACGATCCTAGGAAGTAAAGGCGACTGGCGCGATGTTGACCACATCACCCACCGAGTGTCCGTGAGTTTAGAACTACAAGGTTCGACAATTAAGTAATGACACTAATTCCATAAAAAAATTAAAAAACAACAGTTGAAGATATAACCTGATTTTAGTAAAAGTAAGCCCATTGTGCATTGATACAGTGAGTAGCACGATCTAACAAACACTGGAACGACCTCTGTAAGTCTTCTGTTGCTATGGCCCTTAAATTCAATGTTACGACTCTTTGGATGTCATAGATATCGTCAAAAAAGAGTCAATTTAATGGTAACACCAATTTTAGGAATAAACAATAATCACAGGCATAGTGAGGATGGCTGGGAACACACATTTGTTTTGCGGCCACAAATTCCTGGTTTGATGATGTCTCGTGTGTACTCGATGATGGTTTTGGTAATCAGACAAAGAATGCCTGTGTGTCCCCGAACTATATCTGGTACTTTTAGGCTGGTTGTTGTTGTTGTTGTTATCGATCCAGCGGCGCATGAGCTTTCGCCCTTTGGCCCAATGCCATGTAGTGGAATTTGCATGTTTTCACAAGCTGTTCTTTTCCTCCGTACAAGGTGTTCCACTTGTCTGGTCTCGGAGGGAGTAGCGTTCTTCTTGTCTCACTGAGTTTTGGGCACTCAAAGAGATGGTGTTCAACAGTTTCGTAGGGGTAGTTACATAGCTGGCACTCTGGGGAGTGTTGTGGCTGTATTCTGTTTAGGTGTCCATTGAGTGGAGTATGTTGCGTTCTAAGTCTGAAGATGGTGGCCTGGTCCCTTCTTGTTAGATGGTTAATGCTGTCATTAGGATCAGGGCCAGACATATGTCTATAAACCTCTCTTCCAGTGTCTCCCATGGTTCAACCTGACAGCCAAGGTTACTGAAACTAAAAAAATTCCGCTCAGTAGGTATTTGAACCCAACATCAACGGGTCCTCAAATAAGCGTCAAGCCACTGGACTACCGCGGCATCTACATGGAATTTTAAGGGCCTAAAAGCGATACAAAAACACACTGAAGACCACAGTGAGGAACTGTGACATAGGTGTTTGATAACAGGGTGGACAACCGTTTCTAACTGCACTTTTTGTCGTTGTTGACTCTCTGCCGGCAGCCAATTCCTGTCGTTATAACTGTTCAAGAGACTTCTGTCAAAGTGTGAATTGTGAGAGTCAAACGCCGAGCCACACTAGTCTCAGTTACTGTGACTATTTTTCTACCCCCCCCCCCCCCCCCCACTTCCCACACACTCACACACATACGCGCGCGCGCACACACTCACACAAGAAGTTTGCAGACTAGATTTATACTGTAGGACTAACAGATAACTAGCTTCTTTAAACCTTCAACACACATGATAGGCAAACAATGAAGATACGAGAGTATAGCAATACCCATGCCAAAACACATGACTGTTCAGTCATAATGTGAGTGTACGTACAGGTTGGCACAGACTTATGCTTTCAGGGATATTAGTACGAAAACTGTACACTATACACAACATTAGTGAAACATGGTCTCCGAAATCACATGTGCGATTTGTTTTATGTTAAAAATGAAAGTATAATACACACTATAAATCCCATTATTATCGAAAAATAGAAAATGACAAGGGTTGTTACTTCAGCCTAACAAGTAATGTATGAAACTGGTTCCTTCTTCAACCTAACAAGTAATGTATGACATGGCTTCTTACCTCAGCCTAACAAGTAATGTATGATATGGATTCATACTTCAACCTAACAAGTAATGCATGAAATTGGTTCTTACTTCAACCTAACAAGTAATGTATGATATGGCTTCTTACTTCAACCTAACAAGTAATGTATTAAATGGTTTGTTACTTCAGCCTAATAAGTAATGTATAATATGGGTTGTTACTTAAATCTAACAAGTAATGTATGATAAGGCTTCTTACTTCAGCCCAACAAGTAATGTGTTGAGTTTTGCGCCGATGATAAGAAAATTATTTCTTCTAATACGTCATAGGTAAAGTAACAATATTACCATTCCTTCTGACTGATGCCAACAGAACAGCGTAAGCGGACGCTTTTTCACACACAACTCAAAAACAGCGTTAATAGAAGCTATCTTTTGCAGTCTTGCTTCTTGTTATCCGGTTTATCTTGTTGACTCTGAGAATGGTCGTCATGCAGGAAACATTTGACACAAACAAAACAGCAATACAGTATGACGGCAACAAGGACGACGATGCTAATGATGATGTGACAGATAACCAGCTGCCATAAGGTGAAGAGAAATACTGTTTCGTCACACCAATTCCGAGGCTCGTGCAGAGGCGCATGGAAGTGAGGCTTCCATATCCGAATCAACCAGTAATGTCCGAACACAAACCACACAGAGAGGAAGACATTTAAAGCCATATTAGTCATTCGTGTCATTGTAAGCAAATCGTCGTCGTCATGGAGATCTATTACGTCATCACGATGTCTCTTTATTTGTTTCCACAGCAAGAAGATCAGCTTGATGATGCCGAAACATCCACCGACAACAAGATAAATGGGCAGCTTTGGTTCTCGGGGGCACTCGTGCAAGTAGTTAACACCTGAAGGAGAAGAGATCAAGGTTTATACACACGCATTACTGTTTCATGACATAAAACTTAGACAACAGTTTGATGGTTAACTTTTAAATTCTGACGACAAACGACGATGACGACCAAAACAAAAATAACAACATCATTACCAAGAACAAATCGCTACAGATGTTGATAAATGTAGGCAGGATTCTAATTAGTCTGACATTCTTCTTTGCTGGTTCTGGCTCTCTGTAAACTCTGGCGAAAGTCCCTGTTGTTCCTTTATGTCAGAATTTTTGGCTTTCAACTTCTAGTTTAGTGTAGACATTCAACTCACGCCAGGCCCTTGTATCGTTTGCAGTCTTATTCATTTCCTTCATTCCCTAACACAGTCTTACTCACACATCTCTAGCTCTATTCTTCATGTGTTTAAGTCACTTTCTATGATGTTGTTTTGTGAATAATGTGTTTGACCTCCAAGTCAGTTGTCTAGGTTCAATCACAAGTAGAGACATACGAATTTTATCTCTACAATTACCTCATTGTCCCCCTCCCTCCTCCTTCCACTCTCTCTCTCCCATCTCTTCTCTTCTCTCTCTCTCTCTCTCTCTCTCTCTCTCTCTCTCTCTCTCTCTCTCTCCCCCTCTCTCTGTCGTCTACTCAAATTCCATAAAAACGCGTTCCATAAAAATGGGTAATTGTCAAAATTATAATGAAAGCTGTGTGAGAAGGAAAAATGACAAGGAATATACACTGGCTACGACACATCATATGTTGTGACTGAGACCCAACTGAGGATGACGACAACAGCGCTATGTCAGCAGCGCACAGACAGCAACATATTATAATAGACATTGTGATGTTAGAAAAGACAGGACACATATGTCATAAACGGTATTGCTGGCTACTAGACAATGATGTCTCTATACTCACCAATGGCAGTCATCACAAGAGGCAGGGCAAGGAGCACGAGGGTGAAAACTGTCACCGGCCCTGTAAATGTCAAACATAAACTGTTAGGTTTTTGTGCACGTTATGACACGGAGAAGTGTCCTTGTAGGTTGGCAGCAGAAAATGTGTGCTCCAACACTGTCAACTGTATGTTGCCAACAGACACAGTCTTGTCTGTTCTAACCACAAGGAAGACAAAACTGTATGGTACAGAGGGCATATGGAATGTGATGTATGCGGTCCGGGGTATGGACCGTATATCTTGCAAAGTATTTGGAGCTGAATATTTCTGCCTCATCCATATATATATATATATTCGACGACTAATTGGATTCCCTACAGGAGAGTGCTGAGATAACACAGGTAAACAAAGTCACATCGTTCAACACTGATAACAGTGTCAACATGATCACATTACAAGGTATCTCTGTAACAGTGTCAACATGATCACATTACAAGGTATCTCTGTAACAGTGTCAACATGATCACATTACAAGGTATCTCTGTAACAGTGCATCAGTCTCTTTATTGTGAGCGAACACATTATGAATTGGTAATTACAGAACTACTGTCTGCCTAATCGAACGATGGAAAGTGACCTGAGTGCGGCCTGTTTGACATGGAAAACTGCACTGAAGATTGCAAAGGACAGGAAAGCATGGAAAGTCCTCTCTGAAGCCTCATATGCCACTAGGCATAACGAGAACTGATGATGATGTCCGTCTAATACCCACAGATACCTATTGGTATACTTCCAAAAGCGGCATCACCTCAAAGGGAGGCACCTAGCCTCGACTTAACGTGAGTTCATAACATCAACACCTTCGACCTACGGGCCACTCCTGGGGTCGCCAGTACCCTTTAACAGACGTCGCGGTTAAGTGCCCACACTTTGGGTCACCAATAACCTCTACATAATAACTGACTAGAGACTTTAAACCCGGCACACCAAGTCTCCCTGACTCGACGCGAGTCAGAAAAATAACTGACTTGAATCTCAATTTACCAATTCTCACCGACATACAGTCGTGAATCAGAACTCCAACGAGAACCTTCACGTTCTCGCAGTGGGACGGTTTCCTCTCAACAGTGGCAAATAAAGTGTTGGACTCTCACCGCCTTGTCTCCACTAAATATACTCAATTAGAGCACTCTGAATTATACACCAAATCCCAATGAAAAGTCCAAACCTTCCAACAATAAGAAGAACTCCACAGGGGAGCATGTACAGCAGGAGTATACCAATCATCAGTAGAAGAGATCTCTCATCCACAATTGTTTCAGCCAACGATCTCGCATACAATTTTAGAGCTTTCAAGCTGTGTGTAAAGCAGGTCAAAAATGATAAATGGGACGATTACTGTAAGAGGGTGTGCTCTAAAGGGTCTCTTGCAGCATTTTGGCGACTTTATCGGGCAATGAATGGCACCACACAACGTCGGGGTATCCCTGACTTTCAAAGCTCAGATATGACATGGCAGAAATCTGATGCAGATAAAGGGCAGGCTCTCTTCCAGCGCTACTTGGACCAGACAGACCAGAAAGATGAGGCAGCCAGATTTAGAGTTAAGTCAACACTTCCAGAGTTGTATAAAAAAGCAGAGCTAGGTTACGATTACAATATTACAACTGAGAAGTTTCGAGAAAAACGTAGAACCAATAACCATCAGCCCAGGATTGCCTTAAGTTCCCCGCTGACACCAGTGCTATTCAACGTGTACACAGTGCTGATAACTGAGCAGTAGTTGCACGGGAATGGCAAGACCTTGTCATTTGCTGATGACATGGAAGAGATCGTCAAGAGATTGCTAAGTCAATGCAGAGTGAACTTAATCGCATCTCCTCCTGGTTTCTAATGCTCATGTCAACTCTTCGAAGGCCTCAGTAACGTGGTTTCCCTTGAACACGCAAATAGTGAAGACAGACTTACCAGCAGTGGAAAACAGCGAGGAGATTTTGACGAGAACAAATCTGATGACATACCTTGAAGTGAGGTTTGATCGCAGCCTATCCTTCAAGAACATGTAGACCATGTCATAACAAAAACACGCAAAGGCCTGTCAGCAATGAGGATTCTGGCTGCCGCTAACACTGAGCAGAGACTGCTTCTGCTTCTGTTCCAGGTACTTTCTTCCATCGAATATGCTCTTGCAATCCTCACTGTCAGCCATACTCAAATTGAAAGACTTGAGAAGGTGTAAAATGAAGCAATGCGCATTATTCTAGGGTGCACTAGAGACACCTCTTGTGTAGCAATGAGGTACCTTCTTGACTTCCCTACCATGAACTACAGGATCAAGATCTGGAGGGCTTGTGCATACCTCAAGATAAGCTCAGATCTGAAGCACCCTTTGCACCAAATGCACTTCAAGAAAAAGGGCAATAGGCTTAAAAGGGGCAAATCATAGCTAGGTAGGGCAGAAGAGGACATCGTGCAAGTTTGCAGCCTTACAGACATCCATCTAGGTGAGGAGTGGATACCAGAGTCTTAAGCGCCCAATCTCACATTTTCCTGTGTCGTGACGCTCGATAGGAATTGTCAGGAGCAGAATCCAGCTGCTGTCAATGCCGAGGTATGCGCGCTTATCAGTGACAAGTCCGGTGAGACAGATGTGGTGATCTTCTTCACAGACGGGTCCGTTATACGTGGACATAGGAGTGCATGGGCATTTACAGCTCGCTCTTCAGACAGAGCAGTTAAGAAAGCCAGCTGTGCCTGACGATGGAGGTGATGGCCGTGACACAAGCTTTCATGTGGCTGGGATCACAGGACTATTCCGCGTGTGTGTGCTGAGTCATTCTTTGAGAACATAATCCGGCGGATCGAGGCAGGCTGGTTACGCAGACAGTGGCTTGAGTCGTTGCAAAATTCTCTTGTTTGTGCAGTTACTTTCATATTCGTCCTATGGCATGAAGGCGTTGGTAATGAGAGAGCTGATAGACTGGCAGGTGCTGCATTATTTGAAGATGGCCGACCCATGGATCACGCAGACATTGTCAATGCCTTTAGAGAGTTAGGACGTTCTGAGGATTTTGGAAGCAACGTGTCCACATCACTGCTAAGAATATGCGAATTGGGAGTAAGGATCGGCACAGCCAAGCATGAGAAGTACACTAGACGTACACTAATTCGTGTTAACCAACATAGGACTGGTAGTATTAACCGTACGACGCTGATGAATATGTCGAGAGAGGAATCTGAGCGCCTATGGATGTGTCCGGGGTGCTGTGAAGATAATCTACCTCATAACTCATAACTCAATTTCAGAGGGTGAGCCCACCTGAGTTCACGAAGCTCAGGCTTGATTTGCTCCTGCTGCACGTATTACCGGATCTTCTCGGACTGGGACAAGACAAAAATGGTGACTATGCAACAGGTACTGTGAGATTCGAAGTTTATTTATAGTCACTGGGGTAGCCTATTATGTCAGTCGGCATACCTTGACGACCTAGTAGGAAGCTTTCGGTTTTTCTTTTTTATCGGACACATGTTAGACTTTGTTGGCAACTGGCAGAGGGACACTGGTAGACAATTCGGACACGATGGACTTAAGGGATAAGACTGTCTTTTTGACTAGACACCCGGATCAGTCTACCGAGGTCTGTCCCCCACGACGTTCCGTTGTGTCCAGAGCCAGCTCAAAAGCCCTTTAAGCAGCTTCGCCCAGTTGTTTTAGTAATCGTTTGCGCTCGTTTCCTCGCAAGCCAAGCTGCTTTATCACATGTTTGCACCTTGAAATAAACCTTGGTTTGCACCAGCTTTAACGTCTAGGGTTGACAACACAAACGCCGCTCAGCTTCATTGTGCAATCTGTCAGGTTATTCTGGTCCATTTATTTCACATGTTCAAACATTATTCACACTGTATCACTCGCGACATATTCGAACATTAAACATTTGCGCAACATAAAGACGACATCTTCAAATACTACAACCGTCTTCTCTGACTTCTGATGATCGACTGACCACGAGGCTAGCTCGGGCTTTCCCTCGCTTCCTCGACTAGGCACAAGTATCTCGTGCTGTCCCTTGTTGCATGGACTTTCTGCTTGCCACTATGTAATCGTGAGGACCATGCAAAGCAGGGTCATCACATACATGGAAGTTGAGATAAGACCTCTTTCGCCTACCTCGAGGGCGAAGATTCTTACTGTTCACACTTCGTCTCTCCTCGATCAGCCGTGAGGTCAGTGTTATTCTCGAGCTTACACATGTGACAACAAAAAATAATAGTACCCTTAATAACAAATAACGATCACAAACATCTGTACAGGCGTCCGCACTATCTCAACGATCGATAGGTACCGACCGGACACGGGTTAACCTTCAGCTCAGCGGCTAGTCCTGTCTGGGTCTTGCAATACCCGTATAGACCGCTCTCAGCCGTTTAATTTCAAGAAACCTTTGACGCGTCACGTAGCGTGGACTTTTTTGCACTCGCCACTGTCATCATCATCATTTATATTTTCAGACAGAAGGAACGAATGTGACTTATCATATCTTCACAGATATAATGTAACGCTATCTTCAAAAACTGCTTCAAGCAGGTTGGGCAAAATGCAGTTACTACCGCTTGTGGGGTGTGCAATTGCTGCATTTCTGAAACTGTCCGGGTCACCTAGACATTGACATATTCAAAACACACAGGATTGGGATGCCAATACGTTCATGGCGGCTGTTCTTTCCCGGACAATTATCAAACAATTCTCGAGAAACGTTTAAATCTGTGTATGGCCTGGACCTGTACCAGTAGGAAGAAATAACTCGAGATGAAGTATTCTAGCACATATTTGAAGACCTTGTGGCTTTTGTGAAAATTGAACCACAAGCGCTTTCCAAATAAGAAACAATAGTTGAGTCGTGGTTCCATTTTCACATGCACATGTGCTTCCCTGTATTTACCTATTTGTCTTTGTAAAAACATCATCATCATCATCGCTCCCTTCATCATCATCATCATCCCCATTGTTACAATTATCATCATCATCATCATTATCATCAGTATCCCCCTGCGTCTTCTTCTTCCTCTTTTTCTTTTTCTTTCTTCTTTCGTCTTCTTTCTTCTTCTTTCTTTTTTTTCTGTATTTCTTAATTTCTTTATTGATTTTGTTTCTTTTTGCTTTCGTCTTTCTTCCTTTTTCTTTCTTCCTTTTTCTTTTTTTCTTTCTTCTTTTTTCTTTTTTCTTTCTTTAACTTTCTTCCTTTTTCTTCTTCATTTCATCATCATCATCATCATCATCATCATCTTCATCTTATCATCATCATCATCATCATCATCATCATCATCATCATCATCATCATCATCATCATCTTCTTTTTCTTCTTCTTCTTCTTCTTCTTCTTCTTCTTCTTCTTCTTCTTCTTCTTCTTCTTCTTCTTCTTCTTCTTCTTTTTCTTCGTCTTCTTCTTCTTCTTCTTGTGGTTTACAGTTCAACTGCCATCTCTGAATTTGTCGACCTAATAATTTTACACATAGAAAGCACTTACATGTCCTACTGAGTATGAACATAGACCTGTGTATAAAATCACATGGATGCCTGGCCTCTATGCTGGCTTCACACAAGCTTCCAATCACCGAGTAGTGAGTGTCTGTGTCCTCAACCTCTGCCCATATCACAGTGCTCTCATATATAGGTTTTTCCGACGGAGGCGGGGTCAACTGTTTGGAAGAGTTGAAAAATTATGTAACAAGCGGAACTGCAAATGCTTTAAATGTGACACAACAGGCTACATTACTGCGTCCAAAACAAAGATGACAAATGGCGTACATGGCATTATTTCTGCCTGCCTAATAATCCTAATTTAGACATTTAAAGAAGCGGATGTTTCAAACTGCATCTCTGACTGACCAAAGCTAAAATTTAGACTATAAAAATTTTCACAAACTTACAGAATGCCATCGTGATATTGCTCCAATTACTCACCCAGTGTCGATTCTATAAAAACACTGTGCTACTACTATATACACCGACCAAGGCTCAAGACATGCCTGCGTGCCTGTCGTTTATGTTCAACGGGATGCTACCTGAATGGTCTGACGCCATGAGATCAAAAGATCTCAATCCGGCTGGCAGACAAACAGTACCTGAAGTTTTTACACCGTAAGACTCGGCCGCTTTCAGCGCTGGTGGCAAACAGGACCTGAGGTTTTGACACCGTAAGACTCAAACGGTCTCAGTGCTGGTGGCAGAACAACGGAGCAAGATCATATACCCTGTTCAGTCTCCAAGGAAGTAATAATGAGTGTACCCGTCACGGTTCACAGGCTTGGTGTCATCTTCTTTTTCTTTACGTCCTCTTTTACGGCTTTGTGTGTCCTGAGAGATATATGGTCCTGCTACGAGCTTTTCCAGCTACTTCGACACATCGTTGTACTGTAGTGTTTGTCTGATGTTATCTTTCCATAATGTTCTTGGTCTACTTCTTGCTCTACGTCTCTCTCCTCTTTTGGTATATGCATTGAATGGCATAACATCATAAGGCATTCTCTCCAAGTGGGCAAACCATTTGATTTGCTGTCTTCCTATTGGTTCTGTGACGACTGTATCTCGTTTGACCTCCTGATTTTATCTTCTCTGTTCAATCCTTCAGTCTTTCTCAAACACCTCATTTCCATTGCTACTAACGTTTTAATGGTTTGTTGTGAGTGACCACGTCTGGCACTGGTAACATAGGGTGGGAATGAAAATGCTTTGTATGAGGGTCAGAAGGCCATTAAGTGAGGGCATGGAGACACATACTTATGCGAGCATACAAAGACACAAACACACACAATCATTTACATACACTTACATCCTTTAATTGCCTGACAAACAATCTTAGGCCTGGGTAAGGGTTAAAGCAATCCAGTCAGTTATCTGATATACATACTTGCAGAAACAGTGATCGGGGTTAAATCCAAACAATTAACGCAATTCTTTATTCCCATCCATTCAGCAAAAATATCTAAAAACATCAATGTTCGATCTAAGGTCATGGGGTGTGCAATTGCTGCAATTGCTGCATTTCTGAAACTGTCCGGGTCACCTAGTTTAGTCCTGCAGCTGCAGTAGCATAGTGTCGGTCTGAAACTCTTTTGTTCAGATCCGCATCAGAGCGGATTGTTGTGTCTTCAAAATTGACTTTAGTTTCTAGGTCGAGCTAGCCGAAAATAGGTACCAGGCAATGTCATAGGAAGTAAAGACGGTGTGCATAAAATTAGCACCACAGGACACTCACTGAGTAAACTTTAGTCAATGCAAATATATATAGCATCGTATATGCCATGGGCCACTGGTATATAAACAAATCCTACACTTGACTGAGTTAGAAAGTGATGTGCTGACATTATCCTCTATAATGGTCTGCTGTAAAAGATTAATCATTTTTATCTCGTAATCCCATTGTGGGATGCAGTTTTTAGTTATTTTAAAGCCCCACTCTCGTTTTTGCCGGGGGCCCTAAATATAGAGGGGCCCGAAATATGGCCTAACGGGTGATCCTCATCTGCATGGTGGCACTGTGTGTCACCGGGTGTTTATCACATGTGTGATGTCCATGGGGTAAAGCTTACATACATACATCAACCATTTATTATCTTGGATTAACACAGACACGAATACAAAGAATCAAACAGTCATTAGTAAACAGTGTTAGTGAAATCAAAGATATTTTTCACCACAAGAAACAAATGATGGTTCTAGAAAGGAATGTCCAGATTGCTCAGATCTGTTGACTTCGGTCCCTTTAGCTAATACGCAATATCCTTCCTCCTGACAAATAAACAATGTCGTCTCCATGTTACAACGTGAACTATATGAATGAGGAAGACTTTAGGAAGATTGCATTACTCTTCCACCCGACAAGTTTTTTTTAGTATACCTGGACACACTATGAATGAAAGAATCCAAAATCAAGAAATGAATCACCATGAAGAATCATTTCAGTCACCAGGCCTAACGACTCTGCATATAAACCAATGATCTGCCTGCAACTGATAGCCTCCTAAATGCTCCTTCAGATCGTACCTCCCTGGAGACACAAACATCAGCTGCCATTACACATTCAGACAGAAGTGAAACAAGTATTTGACGAGTTAGAACAAAACAGTGTGCAACGTAAAACAACTATCTACTTGATGAAGAATACCCCAAGGATCTTTGGGTTCGTGTCAACATACGTGCCTCATCACAAACCACCTGTAGAAATGAAGGAGCTGCACTGTACATTGAGCACCCAAATAACACCAAGGATACAGACTGTAATGTTTGTATTTTCTCTAAATAATAATATGGGAGTAGCCTTGAGATAGGAGAGAAATAATGAGAATGTGAATACTCGTAGACACATGATATATACAAACAGGGCTCAGACCAGCATGTGAAACCAAGAACGAGAGTTGTAAGGTTAGACCAAGGTCTAATCAGTTAGTATGTGTTTGGCAGCTGGCGTGAAAGGTTTTATCTGATAGACGCGTGAATGTGACACTGTATATTTGAAGACGTGAAGAAGATTCTGTTTCACGAGAAGACATCCAAACGACAGCTTGATGACAGCCTAATCAGAAGTGGTAGCAGACAAGTTCCAACTGACCAAGTCTAACCGCCATGATCAGAATTGCTGAATCTACCATTGGGTGTATTAAGTGTGAAAGGAAACAGGACTGAAACGTAACTGAGTGGAAGGGAATAGACGTGTTTGATACATGTCATCAAATCTTGCTGGACCTGCTAGCTAATAGTAGACATTGACTGAACCAGATCACCTGTAAAATGTAAAATAAAGCATATAACTGGATATCCAGAAATCAGCGATGAACATTGTGGATTTGTTAGAGGAAAGGGTACAAACAATGCCATATACATCCTAAGGACATTGTCAGAAAGAGTTATAGAAGTAAAGACTGATTTGTACTTGTGCTTCATAGACTATACAAAAGCATTTGACTGTGTGAAGCATGAAGAAGTAATCAAACTGTTAGAAAAATTAAACATTGATGGGAAATATCTACGAATAATAAAGAATATGTATTGGCAGCGACAGCAGCTATAGGAATTAACAACTGTTTAGGTACATTTCAAAGCACAAAGAGGGGCGTACGACAAGGATGTGTACTGTCACCTGATTTGTTTTCAATATACAGTGAATATATAATGAGAGCTTTAATTGGTATGCCCGAAATTGTCTTTGGTGGGCACAATATAAACAATTTACGTTATGCTGTTGACACAGTCTTGATAGCCTCAAGTCAGAAAGAACTACAGGAAATAATAGACATTGTGCTGTTAGAAAGTGGAAGAATGGGCCTCAGTTTGAATAATGGGAAGACAGAAGTAATGGTGTTATCAAAGAAACAAATTATTCCTAAGTGTGTAATAAAAGTTGATGGTGTTTTTTTAGGACAAGTACAGAAATTTAAGTGTCTGGGCACATGGATAACATCAGATGGAAGCTGCATAACTGAAATAAGAAACAGAACAGGACAGGCAAAACCTGCATTTTATAAACTGAAAAATCATCTTGTGCAATATATCCTTGACATTTAGAGTTAGAATACGAATTCTTGCTTGCTACATACATCCAGTTTTAACATATGGCTGTGAATCCTGGAGAATCGGTAGGCAGGCCAAACAATTTCTTGAGGCCTCTTAGATCTGGTTTTACAGAAGAAAGCTTAGAATACATGGACAGCTAAAAAGAGCAACCAAGAGGTTTTGAAAGAGGCGGGAGCCCGAAGACAACTTATCACAGACATCAGAAGGAGACAGTCATCATTTTTCGGCCATGTTATGAGAAGAGGGAAAATATAACATGTTGTGACCACTGGAAAGATATTTGGAAGTATGGATAGAGGAAGACAATGAGAGAAGATTCTTGACAGTCTTGTTGCATGGCATGGAGGTGTGTCAGCACACGAACTGATACATGCTGCAGGAGATCGCATATTATGGAGAGGCATGATCGCCTACGCCAGTCTAATGATGATGATTTGGTTTTGCGTTCAATATTTACTGCCCCATACCTTCCACTCTATGTAGTAGTTTGGCCTGAGCAGAAAAATCTGCAAGCAAACGTTACTCACAATATGTGTTCTTGGAATTAAAAAGAAAATTGTTTGATAATTTTTCAACTAGGTACATCTTTCACTGTCCTACATTTACCATGTTCCTCACGGTAAGTCAACGTGTAAGCTCCTTCACTATGGGAGACCATTGTGACTTTTCGCCCACCGAAGTACACTGTTTTTCAATTTTACGGCGATGATTTTGCTAACTTTTGCTTATAATATTTTTCATTTTCGGTCAAACTGTCAACTCTTTCACAAACGTTCATAATATCAAAATGTGTCACTGCTTATGAACTTAAAAAACTCACTTAATACACTATTGAATCAACTTGTCTAATTTTTTTACTGTCGGACATCTTTTCAACTTTGTTTACACAGATCACCTTTTCAACTCTTTTTTTTTTTTCGTACATCAAGTCACTTTTTTTTTCTTTCAATGTCGAACATCATTTCCCTGTTTTGTTTTTGAGGCGACCAGCTTGTCAACTTTTTTCATGCGGTCCAACTGGACGATTGCTTAAACACACAGGGTGTTTTTACAAATCAAAGGGCTCGATTTTTAAAAGTCAGTCTCCTCGTCTAACAACCTATCCGTCTCGTCCATTCAACTGTCTCTATATCCGTCTACCTGGTCCTGTCATAGCCGACGAAGTCTGTTACAGACAAAAAGAAATATAAATTAACAACGTAAAAGACAAGAAGAAATATACATTAATAGCACAACAAGCAGGAAGAACTATAAATTAGGAGCACAAAAATCCGAAGAAAAATACATTAACAACGTAAGAGACAAGGATACATACAAATTAAGAACGTAACAGACGTCATCGGTTGATAAGGTGTTCTATAGTGAAATTATTGGGAAGCTGTTGACTGTGAAAGACCTCACAAGCTGAATGGTTTTGAAGGAGCTGGAAAGTCCGTCAGTGAAAACAGTTAACAAGATGCCCTCAACTAAAAGTTGACACGTTAACCAACAGTAAAAAAACAAGCAACTTGAAAATTTATACAACACTGAAATGATTGCAAATGTAAGCATTTGTAAAAGAGATGGCAGAGTTGTCAATAGTGCAAGACATAACAGGCAGGATGATCAACTTTAAAAAAAGGTTTTAAAAAGTTTATCACAGTGATTAAAGAAAAAGGTTGCAAAATGTCCGACATCGAAAAAGTTTACAAAGTGATAGACACACAGGTATCCCATATCTGTAATCTGGAAAATTCCAGTCCAGTCTGCAAACGACAAGTATTCCGATAATGCACGCCAAGTTGATAGAGTTATCTATTAACGAACTGTTTCAGTAGGTGCTCGTTCTGCTCTGTGAATGTTAAAAATAGAACCACGCAAACCCTATCTGTAATACTCTTAAAACGTCTGAATAAATTTGTTTTTAATGTATATAAAAAAAAAAAAAGACCTAGTTTTTTTTTTAAATGTGCTCTATGTTTTTTATACAAAAAAAAAAAAAAAAAAAACCTACTATGAACTAATATCAGGTTTCAACAAAACACACAAAATCAGTCTTCAGTAGTCCCCTACACATTTTAACAAAAACGACATCTCACCTTTTCTGATGTATCTTATTTCAAGTTTCCACATCGTCAAAGGCAATAAATAACCTAAAGTAAAGAAAGTAACCGCCATGGTCTCGCTCGCAACACCAACAAACTTAATGCTAATTAGAAAACTAAAACATACATGGCCAGTCTCATCACTATCACACATCATTACTAATGAAAAAACCATTTGGCTCCTCCACTTTCTCATTCCACTCTGTGACTGTCCAGTTGATTCACCTACCCTATCATCAATAACCGGTACAATTGTGTCGGCATAAACCCTAACATCCATTCCCACGTTACGGAATAGACCATCCTAACTAACAAAAACCTAATTAGTTATATTTTGTTCTATCTCGCGTTTCAAAAATGTTCTTACGGCTGGTCACTGTTTGGCTGAATTAAAATTAATTTAATAGAAACATTAAAGTTTAAAACTAAGCTATGCTAAATAAATTTAACACTTTTTTGGTGTAAGCTTTCCTCCCTCTACCCCTAGCGCCTCCTTTTTTTTTTTTCTGGGATTAAAACTTGAAAGTTCAACACCTAATTCTAATCGAACAGGAGAAATCTCCGCCAGCCTGCAGAACTTCATACATCAGAGCACTCTCAGGTAACGTATTGTCCCAAATGTGTATAGGTCGAGCACCTGTAAGCAGTGCTTACATTGACTCCGCACCTCGGTCATACTTTTGTAGCAAAATACCAAAGTTAATTAATAAAAAAAATTTTTTGCTCATTATTGCAAACACGTGTTAAAATTGTGTAATTGTGTGTATTACTGACCTTGTTCAAACCCAGCTGACTATTTACTTGTCTGACATCGAAACTGAATGTGACAGCCTTGATATGCGCGTTAGGGAAATTTGCTGATTCAGAAGGCAGGAAGGGTATAGGGAAGGTGTTAGGAGGCAGGGGCCCTGATGAATACTGCCCTCCATGATCGTAAGCAAACAAGCTGAAACTGGGAGACGGAGAGGGTGTTGGACACACGGATGGACTCGGCGTTGCTGTAGACTCTCTCCTGGCACCATGTCTGCTGGTTGTGCTGGAGCGTCTTCGATGTTTTCTAACGATGGTGCCAGTTCTGGCCAACATGGAGGCACGTCTCCGTCAGTTACACCAGAAGTTTCGTATGACATAAACCACAAGTGGCTGTTCTCTCACATTGTGATTGTGAATGATAAAAACCACAAACGTTGTAGCCTCACACTGCGATCTTGCATGAGATAAATTACATTACACTATAGCCGCTCACTGTGATATTGTTTGACATAGATCACATCAAACTGTAGCCTCTCATTCCGACGTTGTATCACACAGATCAAATCAGTTGTAGCCAAACGCTATAATTGTGTACGCCATAAATCAGTCTATAATATGTTATTAAAACTGTAACATAAATCAAACCAGTCTGCGCCATCTCATTGTGATCTAGTATGACGTAAACCGTATCAAACTATAGAGTCTGACTGTGATTTTGTTGCACATAAATCACATCAATTGCAGCTAAATGCTGTAATCGTGTATGCCATAAATCATAGTGCTAGCCTTTCATCACGATCCTCCGTAACACAAATCACATCAGACTGTAGCCTTTCATTCTGATATAGCATAATATGAATAATATCAAATGGAAGATATCAGTTTAATTTTGTTTCCCCAAAAACACATCAAATGTAGTCAAATGTTATAGTTGTTTACACCATAAATCTCAGTTGCAGTCTCCCATTATGATCGTTCACTGACTGTATTTTTAAGGTTTTTTATACACAATGTGATTTCAATGCCCAATCCCAAAGTCGGATCACATGGATCAGAAGGAGAGAAACTGGAGGACCGGCAGGATGAGAACAGATTCATCCTAATTAATTAGCTAATCGACCCACCTACTTTCTTCTCAGTAGCATTGCATACCACCTCGACACCAGACCTGGCCTTTCACTCACCAGACATGGAACTGAATGTTACTAGAACTGTTGGGAAACATTTAGGAGGCAGTGACCACCTGCCAGTCTTTCTAACTGTAGAAAGCCAGTTTGTAAGAGAGAGGAGCACTCTGCCAAGATGGAATTATAAGAAGGCAGATTGGAAGTTGTATCAGCACCGCACAAATTATGAGTTCAGCAAATCCATACTGCAAGCAGCCATAGAAACAATACTAAGAGGTGCGTGTAAACAATATAAACTAGGGCTGTACCGAATATTCGTATTCGTATTCGCTTCGGGGCCGAATAGTGGACCTAATAACTATTCGGTATTCGGCCGAATACTTGCGGTCGGGCCGAATACGAATAGTGGTTTACCTTACACCCGTTTCTGCATACATTGCCATGGACTGAAATAACTCTCTCATTAACACAGTAGTTGCCTAAGTCTGTCGTAGTGGACGATACTGCGACCCGGCTGCGTGGTACAGCAGCTGGCAATGTCTTTGCCCTGCTGACCCGACCGAGTCTTTACAGCAGAGGTCCTCAAACTGGGTGCGTATGCCAGGGGTGAAGCAGCGAAAATCAAGGAAAGTCAACTACAAATTGTGACATTTTTGAAGAAGGCATAAAGATACTTAAAAGTTAAAATTTAAATTGTCTTTCCACTGTCACTGTAACTGTCGAAACAAGTTATTTTTTCTTTTTTTTCACACTCAAAGTTTATCATACTGCATAAAATGCAAACCGCAGCGTGCTAAACATTGTCTTTGTATTTATCTCGAGGTGCGACCAATCCTCCATCTGTATTCGTGAAGGATAAGTAAGGTTGTGATTACATTTTGGCTAAAATTTTAAAGTGGAAAATTTGGTCTGTACAATAGTAACTTTTAGCCTCGTCAAGTAATCACTTATATTTAAAGGCAATACGTTCTTTTGTTGTTGTTGTTGCTGTTGTTGCTTGTGTATATATGTGTGTAAGAGAGAGAGAGAGAGAGAGAGAGAGAGAGAGAGAGAGTGAGTGAGTGTGAGAGAGAGAGAGAGAGAGAGAGAGAGAGAGAGAGAGATCATGCATTTTTCGTTCTTTCAGGACGTCTTCGCCCAAATCAAATTTGAAGATATTGCTAACGAGAATATGAAGGTGCGTTTAAATTACATCGAACGAACGGCCGAAGCGAACGATGGTTTTGAAAGAGGAGGGAGCCCGAAGACAACTAATCACAGACATCAGAAGGAGACGGTCGTCATTTTTCGGCCATGTTATGAGAAGAGGGTAAAAAGGACCATGTGGTGACCACTGGAAAGATATGTGGAGGGAGGTATAGAGGAAGACAGCGAGAGATGATTCTTGACAGTCTTGTTGCATGGCATGGAGGTGTGTCGGCACATGAATTGATACATGCTGCAGGAGATCGCATATTGTGGAGAGGCATGATCGCCCACGCCAGTCGGCAAGACACCTGATGATAATGATACACTATTCGGCCGAATAGTTGGTCCCACAATTCGTATTCGGTCGAATAATGAAAATCACTATTCGGTATAGCCCTAATATAAACCATACTAGAATTGTGACCTAGAGCAACTACACAGTTGAGTTGAGTCCAGAATTGATATCACAACACTCGGGGCATTCACATGCGTGCTCCGTCCTCATCTTCAGCAGCTAGCGCAAAGTTCCAATACTGATAGTACCTGTCACAATCTGGTTATACGCCCGTCTTGCCTTTCCTCTAGGTGTAGTGAATAGGCAAGACCCTCTGGTTACACCCAGGTGCCTCATTCTCTACAGGCCATAATAATCTTGAGTCTCTACTAAATCCGTTGCTTGTTCCCAAAGGGCCTTGACCACATCTGCCTTGTCATGTATCAGTTTACCACCCAGTGGTGCAGATCCAGCCAATCTGTCTAGCTGTTCATTACCCACTACGCCGGCATTGTCTGGAGTAAAGATTCAAAGTGTGCTCACTACCCGTGACCTTCCCAGTGAAGCTTGCCACTCTGCTCAAAGCATCCCAGTCTTCACCTTTCTCAGCATGTTTTCAGAGTCTGTTATAATTACGACATTTGTATCTATCTAGATTTCTAGCCACCGGAGACCTGCAGTTACCGCATCCACCTCCATTCTCATGCTAGATGTTATGATGACGTATGCTAGGCTGTAAAGGTAAAGGTAAAGTGGGGAGATGTGAACCAGCATCATTGCACACTGTTATAAACCACAAGTGCTCTGCCACCAGTACGGAGAGCTGATAAGAAACTGTCTGCCTGTGCTGCCGTCCTCACGCAACTCCGTAGCTGCATCGACGTTCCTCCATTTACCCCAGAGTGTTAACCTGGTACACATTTCCTAGAGGCTGAGTGAACCCAGGAAATCTCCCGGTTTCGAACACCGACTGTGGGCTGCAGCGAGTCGCAGCTGGATTTCTTCTTTGTCTTCTTCTTTGAGTACACCAGATGCAAATTCTGGTGGAAAGTTATGGACTGCAGTCCTGTTCCAGAATCTAAGTGTTGCTTGTGCATCCGTTTGACAGATCTTACGCATTTGTGTGCAAACTGTTGGTTCCTTTTCTCTCAGGCAGATGCACCCCGACTTCGAACGAAGCGCCTTATTAGTCTATTCATGTTTTCGCTATATAATAGGGCCCTGGAACCCACACGGGATGCAGTTGGATTTGAAAGCTAACCTCCTATCCATTGCGCTAACGCCTGTCTTGCACTAAAGATTTTCCATTGGCTTTCGCTACGAACTCCCAGGCTCTTCTCTTTCCTCTCACCACCGAACCATCTGTATAGATAATCAGATCACCTAGGCGTGAATAGTCGTGAATCAACTGTTAGACTTCCACCTCCGCAGCACCCCCTGGCCACTCTCCGCACTCCCGGCAACTGCACAATGCTATGGAAACAGAAAGAAAGCAAACTGAGACCAGACCTCGTCAAGAACAGTTCAACAAATACCAACATGCCAAAGCCACATTTCAAACAGCCAAGCTTCAGGCTAGACGGAAAAGCTGAAAGGCAAAAAAAAAAAAAAAAAAAAAGTCTCTGAACTTTGAAAGAGACACAAAGAAGCTGTGAATGTTAGTACAACAAATTAATGATGAGAGTAGAGGTAGAAATGCGAATATTACACTATGCAAAGAAGGAGCAGTTCTAACAAGGAGAACAGGCAGCTGACCGCTTTGCAGATTCTTTTGCCGAAGCTAGGGTTAGCAATATCAAAGCTGAGAATGGGAAAGTGATCTGGAATTGATGGAATAACCAACGAAATGATCAAGAACCTTGTGATAACAGCCAAAACAAGGTTGCTGCAGATCATTAATTATTGTAGTACCAGAGGCAACGTTCCCCATTTATGGAAAGAAGTGGGCTGTACCGAATCGTGATTTTCACTATTCGGTCGAATACGAATACGAATAGTGTATAAAATATATCCCCCCCCCCCACCCCCACACACACAAAAAAAAACCCCACACATTCATAATGTCAAAAGTACGCTGAACTTTTACTTCACATAAAGTAGCACAAAATAGTTATCTTCTTCTTTAGCATTCTGAGCCCTTGAGGGTTACTGCTGCAGATATCACTCGTCTCCATTCATCTTTCTGGCTGGCCTTCTCTTCACAATTTGTGACACCAATCATTTGTAGGTCTGGCTGGACATTATCTCTCGATATTCGTTTTTGTCTGCCTCGTGGTCTACGCCCATTCCTCTCTCAGGTGTATACAGTTTTACTTCTCTGTCATCTGACATTCTTTCAATATGCCCCAACCATTCTAGTCTGTTATCTCTAATTGTGCCAGTGATCGATGGTTATTTAAACAGATTATGTGTTACATTGTTGCTTCTCCCTCTCTATTCCCCGCTGTTAGCATCTTTGATGGGTCCAAAGATTTGTCGTAATACTGCTTTCGAAAACCTGTAATAATGCCTCATTTCTTTTATTTCTGCTTCAAGTTTCAGAGCCATATAAACGACTGGTCTTATGAACGTTTTATATATTTTGATCTTGGTGTTGCGAGACAGACACTGAGACTTTAGCAGATGTTGAAGGGCATAGTATACTTTATTTCTAGATTGTATTCTAGATTGTATTTCTTCTCTAAGCATGTTGGAGCAGTTAAAGTGTGCACCTAAGTACTTATATGTTTCCGTTCGTTTGATTTTCATATTATCGACTTGTATGTGGCCGAAGTTTATATTCTTTCCATGTCTAGTTAGTATTCGTACAGAATAGTAAACATTTAAAAACATTTTATGTTATGTATCTTTTAGTCAGTCTGTGGTAACTAATAATTAGGAATGAAAAAATCTAAAGTATTATAACAAGTAACTAAACTTGGAAATTGTCACTGACAGCTTAGTTAATGCATCAAAGTTGCATTAGCTTTCAACAAAACCAATCGTTCCATGTTGTCAGCATTAGGCCGCGTATGCAAAAGCGGGGGTAAGGTAACTACTATTCGTATTCGACCCGACCGCAACTATTCGGCCGAATACCGATAGTCAATAGGTCCACTATTCGGCCCCGAAACGAATACGAAGCGAATATTTGGTACAGCCCTAGAAAGAAGCAATCACGATGCCTCTCCTCAAACCAGGAAAGGACAGTTCTGATGCTATAGACCAATCAGCCTCACCAGCTGCCCATGTGAAACCAAGGAACGCATTGTCAACCTTAGACTTCAATGGTACTTGGAGAGTGAAAACCTCTTCACGCGGTAGCATGCAGGTTCAGACAATGCTCCACCACAGAAGATCTGACAACTGACCTTTGGCAAGAAATTGAGGATGCCTTCTAGGAAAAGAAGCTTCTTCTAGCGGCGTGGATAGATCTGAAGAAAGCCTTTGACAGGGTCTGGAAAAAAGGTCTTATTAAGACACTGAGAAACTACTAAGTGAATGAGAATATGTACAAAAAGGGGAAAGCATAATTGTATAACAGAAGAGCCAAAGTACAGATAGACGGACTTAAGAGTAGAAAGTTTTGCAGTGCCCTGGTATCCATCAAGGAGGTGCCTTGTCCCGCACACTCTTTCTAGTCTATAAAAATGACCTAGCTTCTGAACTACCGTATGGAATTGAAGCTGCAATGTATGCTAATGACTTGGTACTTTAAAGTACAAATAAATATACAACTGTGGCCACTAGACTGCTAAAAAAACAACCATACATGCAATGGCTACATGGGCTGATAAATTATGTGTCAGTATCAACAGAGGCAAAAGTAGAACTGCCCTCTTCATCCTCTCTCCAAAACAAAACTCAGGCGTCATCCTCATAAATTGAGTTCCTCTCAGAAAGGATAAGGAGCCCACATACATCGGAGTCACGTTTGACGATAGATTCACATGGAGAAAACACATCAACAAGGCGGCAACAAAAGCTAGAATGAAGGTACCCATCCTGAGAAAACTAAGTGAAACCAAGTGGATCGCTAGTGGGAAAATACTTAGGAAAGTTTACCAACAAAATGTTCGACCACAATTTGAATACATATCAACAACATAGAGTTCAGCATCAAAGACCACACTACAAGGATTAGACAAAATCAAGCACTCACAGGTACAACAGGAAGTATAAAATCAACACCTATAGCTATGATGGAAAAACTAGGGTTGACCCAAGCACTAAGTGAACGCAGAGACAGCAAGATGCTAATACAAGCAGACAAGTTTCTCAGCATGCCTAGTCACCCCATGAATGAAAGATTCCAAAATCTAGCTATAGGGAGAAGCAGTTTAATTCACCAGGGCAAACGGCTATACAGACAAACCACTATCTGCCTGCAACTGATAGCCCCTTAAATGATGTTACAGAAGGGACCAGCTGGAGAGAGGAGTTTGAGTTTCCAATACACATCAAGACAGAAGTGAAAGGAGTATTAGACCAGGAAGAATAAAACAGTGTGCAGCGAAAAGCAGCCACCTTCAGTCTACTTGATGATGAATTCCCGATGAATCTTTGTGCTTGTGTTCACACACAGATGGGTCAACACAAAATGCAATCAGAAACGGAGTAGCATTGTGTATGCACACTGAGCATTCTTATAATACCAGGCATACAGTCAAGGTACCAACATGAAAGCAGTCAAAACTACGATGCAATAGTTTAAGCCATCAAATAGCAGCAGAGAAACAACTAAATATCGGGTATATTTCACAACCAGTGGTATTCCTGGCAGATGCAAAAGCCGTACTTCAAATCTGGCAGATTATGAAGTATACGTACACTAGTCTCTGAACTAGACAACCTGTGTAAGTTAGTTATGCAATGGATACCATCCAACTGCGGAGTTCCCGGACATGAAATAGCTGATAAACTAGCTAAGGAAGATGCAACTAAAAAACAACCCGACTTACCACTCTCTTATCAACAGAAGAGGAGAATAAGTGAATCAATCAGAAAGCCACCGAAACTGGCACAAGACGATTACTATATTATGGACAGACCAGAACAAGTCATAATCCTACGCCTTATAACAGGGCACAGTCGACTGCGCAGCCACGCCTGTGAGACCTGGACACTTACTAAACAAGCGGAACAGCGCATAAATGCATTTGAATATAAATGTTACAGACAGGTTCTAAGAATATCTTGGGTAAAGAAAAGAACAAATGCATCCATACTTCAAGAGCTGAATATTGAAGAGGGTTGGCTAGTAAAGACAATAAAACAAAGAAAATTGAAATATTTTGGTCACTTGAAACGTCATGGAGGTCTAGAGAGAACAATAATGGAGGGGTATATGCCTGGGAAGAGAGGAAGAGGAAGGCCAAGGAGAAGATGGGTGCAGGATGTGGCAGATGATCTCCAGATGGGTGTATCAGACGCAGGACATCTTGCTCATGATAGGAAGGTTTTCCGGAGGGTTGTTATGGCAGCGAGGTTCCGCGAGGGACATGCTACTGAATGAATGAATGAATGAATGAGACAAATCTCTGGCCAAGAGAGACACTGATGGAAGCCAAACTTCACGGGCCGCTGAGTGAATTACAAAATACATTGAAGTTCATACCTGAGACAGCATTGTAGACACAGATCAATTATTTCAAGCGAACGAAAGAAGAAGAAGAAATATACAATATTTAAAGTAAGCAATCATCACCTTATATACAATTATAATCGTGTCACAGACAGAAGCACCTCTATGCAGAGATATTAAACTGCCTAACCAGCTAAGATAACCACAACTTGTTAACTACAATTTCGGAAACTTCTCACTGTCTATACTAGTCGACACTGGACCGAATGCTATGAGGTTTACGTGGGATATAAAGTTGTGCAGCATCACATAATTAAACTAAATAAGGGCACTTAATGCTGTAGTACATCAAATTTCAGTATATAGTCACTCGCTGTTTCTACTTCGAAGAGTTTAAAGACATTTAACGTCAGTAGTTCGTTTCAATATTCATACCTCACTTTAGGCAGTTGACATTTGTTCAATATGAACCATATATTTTCCATTGCGATATTTGAGTAACTCTATGCAACTGTATGTGTTTACGGCTGATTTATCGAGCTTAGAGGTCATATGTTTCTCACTCATCAGATTGTATTTAAACATTCACATAGAGACAAATATGTCCACTTGATTACAGAAACACTCTTCGAAAGAACAGTATCGCTGTAATGTGAAGCGTAGGTATCAAACAGCAGTGTCTTAGTGGACCTACCCTAGAGATCATCACTGTCGCCGCTCCTTTTCAATGTTTACACAACAGGAGTTACCTCTGTACACGCTATATCTTTGTGTATCGACGAGGAAGAAACAGAATATGAAATTACAAGAAAACTACAACCTTAACTAGACAGACTCAGTGAGCACAAGAATCAAGAGCACAAATGAACATGGTTCTTCTGGAATGTCCACATTGTAAGTACATATACGTCAGCTGTAAACATGCGGCGTGGACATCACAAGTAACCACACCGAATAAATACCTTGGTACGACCTTCTCAAATGCTTGCCAAACACCTATAGACAACAGCATTGAAAAGGAAGACCTGCTTAGCATATCCTTCAAAGCTATAAATGTCGAGAGACAAGATCGCTTAAAATACTTGGCTTTACAACTGATCGCAGTCTGTCGTACATATATCGCGATGGCCAGAGGGTGATCAAACGCAAGGTGGCCTGGTGGCACTGAAGACGATGGTGGCGACACACATGGAGCAGACTATTGGTCTTATTGTTCAACAACCATCTTGTCCTTTCAATAACTGGTTATTGCCTAGACATTTTGATGCTATTCACTTATACATCTTTTAGAACAATGAGATATATGTTTGGGCTGACATCGGTACAGTCAGACTGTCACTAACACAAGCCAAGGCTTACATGCGAGTTACCACTGATAAAAGACATCATCTGCTTGACAGTCTCAAAGATTTTAGAGTACGAAACTTAGCATGCTTGATGTGTGTTTTAAATGTCTATTGTTTTATATACATAATTTGCACACATAACACATTTAAAATGTATTCTCGGCCCTACTCTTGCAGTGGGCGTTACTAAAATACAGATCTCTGGTCTACGCTAGTAGGTAGCTTCATTCGCTGCATTAGTTAACACGCTGGTTGCTGTCTTCTAGATCAGTTAGGCATGGAATAAAGTTCAGTAGAAAAAGATAAAAAGTGTCTCAAGAACGTAGGATTCGTCACAAACCAAGAGCATGAGTTTATAACCCCAGCTGACAGTCTATCGCTAATGGCGGAATCGATTTTAAAGTTATGTTGTAAAGGATGATCATATGACAACCTGTAATAAGGATTAGAAGGAATTTTACAAGCGATACTAACCAAAGTACAAACCACATAACAGTGCAGGAAGCAACTTGCAAACTTGAAGAAGCAATAAATAATGCCGCAGAAACAGAAAGACTCTATAAAAAGAAAACGGCTGACTTTCTACCCAACCAGGACATCACACAAGCGATAAACACCCGATGACACAAAGTGCCACCATGCGGATGAGGATCGCCGTGGAGAGGTCCCAGAAACCGCGTTCAGACATTTGGCCATATTTATGGCCTGCCTATATTGCGGCCCCTGGCAAAAGCCAGAGTAGGGCTTCAAATGACAAAAAATTTCGTCCTGAAAAGGACGAAACTGGATATAATTAATAAAAAGAAAAGGTTGTAAGCCATTTAAATACTAACTGTAGAATGTTGTAACCAGCTTTGAGTGTGCTTTCTCCACTTGCGTTCGTAATGAGGACACAGCTAAGATAGAGAAAAGACATTCCAGAAAGTAGGGCAAGACCTTGATAAAATATAGGTCTATGCTTTGATTTACTGTTTTGATAATGTATGATTTCATAAGCTACTCTATTCTCCTACATAAATTGTTCAAGGAAATTCAGTATCAGTAGAGCAGGCTTCGTTTCATATGTTGACAATTTCCGGTTCCTACAACCTCGAGGGTGGTACATTTTTAGAGGTTTTACTGTACATAAGACTAACACAGCATTGCATCACTAATAATATAGTCAACAACTGTTAAGTGTTGTCGTCAGTTCTATTCTTGTTCCCACTAATCATCAGACTAAAACCATCAGACTAAAATCATCAGACTAAAATATCTAATATTTAGCAAATGCCTCCTTTGTTTTCCACAGCCTCAGTTTTCCAGGAGTCACATTGTAAAGGTGTGTTCTCTGAGAATATGACCAAACCATTTGCACTGTTTACATCAGTGCTACTTCTTCTTTCTAGCGTTCACACGCTTTAAACTACGGCAGAAAGTTATGGTTGTTCGTCCACTTCTGTACTTTAGTCGTTTAATAGAACTGTAGTTTTGCGTGTACATCTTTTTCACAGATCTGAAGAATTTGTTAACAGACTGTTGGTTTTTTGCCTCTCAGGCAGATGCACTTGGATTTCGAAGAAAACAACCCTAGTTAGTTGTATTTTACGACATGCTTGTTAATGGGCAGTCTATCCGTTATTCCCCCCTCCCCCTCTAGTGGGACCCCGGACCCCACACGAGGAATGCATCCGTATTATTCAAACGTCAATTACACAGGACAACCAGTGAATAATAAAAACTCCATAAAACCTCCCAGGGGAAGTGCTTGTATTTGAAATTCATTAGCAATATCCTTCCTTGTTCAGCATATCAAAGTCGTCATTAATGCATACTATCGTGAGCATCTTGTATAGCTCTCTTAGTTCTCTTTATGCCTAGTGACGCATGAGGCTTCAGAGAGGACTGTCCAAGTCTTCCTGTCCTGTGCAAACTTCAGTGCAGTTCTCCATGTCAGAGATGCAGCACTCACTTTCCATCGTTCGTCTCCATGTTGTTTTCAGGCGCCCCTTCTTTCTCTTTCCCTCTGGTGTCCAAGTGAGAGCTGATTTGACGGGTATACTAGGAATAATTCTCTTAACGTACCCATGCCATGTCCATTTTATCTTTGTTATCATTCTGTCTAGAGTTTCTTGATTTGTGACTTGAAGTAGTTTAGTGTTTGAGATTATATCTGGCCAGAAAATGTTAATAATTCTACGTAGACATGTGTGGTGGAAGGTGGTTAGTTATTACGCATCCTTTTTGGGTCATTCTCGGTCATTCTGCTGCCTACAGAAGAACTAGCAAAATGATGCTCTTGTAGAGTAAAAAATGTGTTCCTCTACAGTACTTGTTAGATAGTCAGATATACCTCATCCTTCCAAAAGCGGCTAAATATTTGTTCAAGCCTGATTGTATGTCTTCTTCTGTCCCTCCCAGTAGGGACACCACACTACCAAGATTTGTGAACTGTTCTACATTTTCAATTGTTCTGTTATTTATGGTCACTGGTTGTTGGTTTGGACTGTTTGTCCTGATCTTAGTTTTCTTTGTTTTTTTTTTTTCTCAGTCCGACCATTTCTACTCTGCTGTGTAGTCTGTTATTTTTCTCTTGTATATGTTCACGTTTATGTGATAGGAGGGCTATTTAATATGCAAAATCAAGGTCCTCGAGCATGACAAATGGAGTCCATAGTATGCCTCTCTATATTTTTCTACTGTGTTCTTTAGTATCCAATCAATCACAAGGTTGAAGAGGAGGGACGATGTAACACACCCTTGTCTTACACTTGTCTCTACTCGGAAAGATTTGTTGTAATATTTATATATATATAATGCAAGAAAAGTCTTTACAGAAGAGAGCAGTTATGTTGACCATCTTTTGTAGAATTCCATAGTATCGTAATATTCCCCAGAGACTGTCTCTATGGACACTGCCAAAAGCTTTCTCAAAGTTTCAAAAACAAAAATGTTATAAAATACATGTATCTTTAAAGCCACTTTATGATGATTTTACAAAGATTTTTGCCTGGTACTAAAGAATGATTCCCCCAAATTATTACAGTCTGTTAAATTTCCATTTCTGTGAACTGAGGCTACTGTTCGTTCAGTCCAGTCATCCGACATTACTTCTTTCTCCTACATTTCTTTCAATGGAGGTTCAAGAATGCCTTGGGATCTACTTTAAGAAGTTCTGCTGGCAGTTCGTCTTTGCGTGGTGCTTAGTTATTCTTTAAAGTGTCGATAGCTTTACAGATTACGTGTTTGCTTAGTGGTTTGATAGTCAAGGTCCTGAGAGGCTGATTGAATATTTGGAGGATGTTCAGGATCAGAACTATTTAGGAGGTTAGAGAAGTGTTTAGTCCACTGCATGTTTTGTTTGTCTTCCGTGGTAAGCAGTTTGCCTTGGTTATCTCTGATGGGCATGTCGTTGTAATTACTTCTGTTTGCGCAAATTTGTTTGGTCACTTTGTGTAGGGTTTGTAGATGATGTGCTTCGGAAGCATTTTCTGCTGTTTCTGCTAAATTTTCCACAAATCTCCTTTTGTCAGTTCTAACACTTTTCTTTTCCATTTTATTTAGTTCGCTATATTCTAACATTAGTTTGTCTTTCTGACGTTCTGATTTTGCGTGATTTATGGAGCTTTTTTTCATTTTTCGCGTGGTAATATAGTCCATGGTTTGACTGCTTATCCATTCTTTGTGGTTATGCTTCCTGGTCCCTAATATGTCGTTGCTGGTCGTTTTGTACGTTTCTTTGATCTGGTGCCATCTGTCTTGAATGCTAATTGCAGCTGGAGTGTCTGGGTCATCTGATAGAGTTCGAAATGCATTCTTGATTTCCACTATAAATATGACAGCAATGTCTGTTTCTCCTAATAGAATGGTATTGTAGACTGCTGTCTGTATTCTAGTTTATGTATGTGCTTTCTTGAGTTTCAGTCATAGTAGTGCAACTAGGAGGCGATGATCGCTGCTCATATCTGCTCCTCTTTTGACACGCACATCGAGCAGGGACTTACGCCATTTTTTGTGTAGCTCAGAACATATATAAAATACATTTTTCAGGCTTGCCATCCACCATTAGTATCTTTTTTTTTAGGAAGGGGGAGGGGTTGTTTTGACATTTGCATTGGAATCACAAGGTAGTAGTATATTATTTTCATTGTAACAGTATTACAGTTATATTGCGTTGTGTGCACAAATCATCGTTCTCTTCTTCTATACGTCTGCAGTCAGTGTGTAGGATTATGTAATGCTAACATTTACTTATTTTCAACTTAAAATGATCGTACAAAGAATGATAGGATAGGCACGTTTATATTCCATGACACATGTTATCAGTTCTTGAGGGGGGGGGGGGGTGCTGTTAAAACTTCGAGAAAAGAGATAAGACTGTTTGGCATCATGCCATCTACATAACAAACCCAGTGATATAATTAACATATATTGCGGGGAGCAGTTTGAAATCACATGAAACACCAGAAAACAGAGGCAGAGAAAAAACATACTATGATTGGGGGGGGGGCGGTGCGACAGTCCAAAGAAATTAAAAACTATTATTTCAAATGTGGCACTAGTAATAGAAGGATGATCAAATTTTGTAAACTAGTATATGCGTGAAAACAGGTGACTGTACTTTAGATCTCTTTCGTCTGTTATCATATACACCAGTCAGAACTCAACGACCTTGTGTTTCAAAATTGCCATACTACCCGTACAATCAGTCAGACGCAGCAACCGATATGGCAGTCTGAGGCAATTAACGTGAGACAGAATGGCTGGCTCTAAAACTTCAAAAGCGATATGACAAATGAACATCATTAGAAAATCAAAAGAAATGACAACTTTCAAAGAAATGATTCAGTATCAATGTACGAATGCTAGTGTTACACAAGCAGTGTCTGGAAAGCAGCAGCACACCAAATAAATGTGTAGGCTTGAGAGTGTGCAACTGGCCTTGAGCATTCAGTCGGTGGTCGCGGATGGATTTATTGTGGAGGTAGTCCCAGTTCCTACGCTCGAGTTCCTATTTTTCGAAGCAGTAAAAGGTATTATTAAAGGCCCTTCTCATCAGTGATAGACCTGTATATTTATAACAACAGCTGGCACACAGTGCTAGATCTGTATATTTATAACAACAGCTGGCACACAGTGCTAGACCTGTATCTTTATAACAACAGCTGGCACACAGTGCTAGACCTGTATCTTTATTACATCAGCTGGCACACAGTGCTAGACCTGTATCTTTATTACATCAGCTGGCACACAGTGCTAGACCTGTATATTTATAACAACAGCTGGCACACAGTGCTAGACCTGTATCTTTATAACATCAGATGGCACACAGTGCTGATCTGGCGGTCAGGAGATTGCCATGTCCCACGTCAGCTAATATCCAACGCTTTCAGATGTATATTGCAAAATGGTTAGACGAAGGTCTATATACTTTGCCACAAAATTATGGAAAAGTTTCAACAACTACATCAGATAACAAAACGAATGACAATAAACAAACAGAATGCTCAGCATATTTAAATACTTCGGCAATGTATAGAGTCACTATAGAGGTGGATGTTTAAAAGCTGGCCGAATTCAACCATCCAGCTGAAAACTGAAAATGCTCCTGTAAGTACAGGCGGCCTAAGTGGAATTGGCCTGATCATCCATCGAGTGTCATTGGCTATAAAAACATGAGGATAGCACCGTAAAACTCAGGACGCCTACATTCACTGAAATCGGTCCGTCATGCTTGTTATAATGACAATACTAAAACATATTTAAAACATGACGCAAGTTGATATTTCCACGTTGATATTTGACAAAGGAACAAATTGCCAATACGATCCTGCGTACAGCTCAAGCTGGTAGAAATAAATGTCCCGATTTATAAATAACATACTAGTGTCACACTGATCGGCGAATATAAACTTCACGATTGCAATATGTATCGTTCTTATATTTGTAGCTATACATAGCGGCTATGATGTCACAATATTTAAACGATGGACATTTTAAGACAACATCGACTTTTACTGAAATTATTTCTGAATGTACCACACCAGTATTACAACTACATGACTAATGGAAACTGATTTTTCTAATCTAAGTAGACGGCATCGTCGTTTAGGGGAACATTTTGAAACCGAGCACTGAAGATCCATTGTAAAACCACAGTTTTGCCCTAAAAGGGACATTTGGCACCAAAGTGGGTGATTATTTTCATAATAGTGAAACGCTAAATTGAAAATGCTAAGATAACGACACACTCTGTAAGCACATCATGTTTAGACTCAATCAGTCAGGCAAGGATACTTTATCCTAGTTACGTCAGTTGAGCTGTGAGCGGCCCCCGTGTGAGTGCGCCTGCGAGCTGGTGAAAAATAACATCTTTCATTAGAAAATCTCCCTTCATTTCTTCAAACAAAAAAGTGCTCTATTGCAGTGATTTCCTTACTGGAGAACGCTTCTCTTGTTCTTATTGATTGCACATATAGCGGCTGGGAGCAGTTGAGCTGTGAGGAATATTCAAGCGGCTGGGCGGCGTATAAACTATTTACACTTCATCAAAGCTGTTCTAAATGGTTTTATTTTGTAATGTAACCCACATTTGTATTTTATAGAAATGTAAAGAAAATAGAAACAGTGCACTTAATGCGTTCCTGATATTTCATGGTTGACAGATTACGTCGGGAGTATTTTCTAACCGGGAGGCATTGATAGCGTTTTCTGCAAGTCTAAGCAATTATACCACTGCAATAGTTAACGGCAGGAGAACTGAAGGGCAGGCGTTTGGCCGTTTCATTACAGACACCACATGGCCAGTACAACTAATTATCAGATTTGTACAATAACTGCTGAAATACCCTGTTCAGATAACTTATTCCTGTACGTGAACAATCTCTGCTGAAGTTGAAATTTCCAGATTGCCTACAAGATATGGAGCACATTATTACCACTTTTGTAAAAACACATTACTTAATTGCTGTGTGCGGTACATAATAATTAGCAATTCGTTATGGCATTGGAAAATTCAAATTCTTATGTTTTGTCCAGTACTGTTGTAACCTTTCAGCCTCATCCAACCCTGGGATGTTGAGGTTTCTATTTATTCTGCTTTCCGTCAATCGCCTGTAGTGCTCTTGTGCTCGCTTGGGGTTCTATTGCGCGGGCTTGCAGTGATCTTGGTGTTGGTTTGGGTGCTGTAATGTTTGCTTAAGGTGATTTGGGTTTTGGCGTGGGATGCTATAGTGTTGGCTTGTAGTGATTTGGGTGTTGGCTTGGGATGCTATAGTGTTGGCTTGTAGTGATTTGGGTGTTGACGTGGGATGCTATAGTGTTGGCTTGTAGTGATTTGGGTGTTGGCTTGGGATGCTATAGTGTTGGCTTGTAGTGATTTGGGTGTTGGCGTTGGGTGCTATAGTGTTGGCTTGTAGTGATATGGGTGCTGGCGTGGGATGCTATAGTGTTGGCTTGTAGTGATTTGGGTGTTGGCTTGGGATGCTATAGTGTTGGCTTGTAGTGATTTGGGTGTTGGCGTGGGATGCTATAGTGTTGGCTTGTAGTGATTTGGGTGTTGGCTTGGGATGCTATAGTGTTGGCTTGTAGTGATTTGGGTGTTGGCGTGGGGTGCTATAGTGTTGGCTTGTAGTGATTTGGGTGTTGGCGTGGGATGCTATAGTGTTGGCTTGTAGTGATTTGGGTGTTGGCGTGGGATGCTATAGTGTTGGCTTGTAGTGATTTGGGTGTTGGCGTGGGGTGCTATAGTGTTTGGCTTGTAGTGATTTGGGTGTTGGCGTGGGGTGCTATAGTGTTGGCTTGTAGTGATTTGGGTGTTGGCGTGGGGTGCTATAGTGTTGGCTTGTAGTGATTTGGGTGTTGGCGTGGGGTGCTATAGTGTTGGCTTGTAGTGATTTGGGTGTTGGCGTGGGGTGCTATAGTGTTGGCTTGTAGTGATTTGGGTGTTGGCGTGGGGATGCTATAGTGTTGGCTTGTAGTGATTTGGGTGTTGGCGTGGGGTGCTATAGTGTTGGCTTGTAGTGATTTGGGTGTTGGCGTGGGGTGCTATAGTGTTGGCTTGTAGTGATTTGGGTGTTGGCGTGGGATGCTATAGTGTTGGCTTGTAGTGATTTGGGTGTTGGCGTTGGGTGCTATAGTGTTGGCTTGTAGTGATTTGGGTGCTGGCGTGGGATGCTATAGTGTTGGCTTGTAGGGATTTGGGTGTTGGCTTGGGATGCTATAGTGTTGGCTTGTAGTGATTTGGGTGTTGGCGTGGGATGCTATAGTGTTGGCTTGTAGTGATTTGGGTGCTGGCGTGGGATGCTATAGTGTTGGCTTGTAGTGATTTGGGTGCTGGCGTGGGATGCTATAGTGTTGGCTTGTAGGGATTTGGGTGTTGGCTTGGGATGCTATAGTGTTGGCTTGTAGTGATTTGGGTGTTGGCGTGGGATGCTATAGTGTTAGCTTCTAGTGATTTGGGTGTTGGCGTGGGGTGCTATAGTGTTGGTTTGTAGTGATTTGGGTGCTGGCGTGGGATGCTATAGTGTTGGCTTGTAGTGATTTGGGTGTTGGCGTGGGATGCTATAGTGTTGGCTTGTAGTGATTTGGGTGTTGGTTTGGGATGCTATAGTGTTGGCTTGTAGTGATTTGGGTGTTGGCGTTGGGTGCTAGAGTGTTTGCTTGTAGTGATTTGGGTGTTGGTTTGGGTGCTATAGTGTTTGCTTGTAGTGATTTGGGTGTTGGTTTGGGTGTTAGAGTGTTTGCTTGTAGTGATTTTGGTGTTGGCTTGGGATGCTATAGTGTTGGCTTGTAGTGATCTGGGTGTTGGCTTGGGATGCTATAGTGTTGGCTTGTAATGATATGGGTGTTGGCTTGGGGTGGTATAGTGTTGGCTCGTAGTGATTTGGGTGTTGGTTTGGGTACCAGAGTGTTGGCTTGTAGTGATTTAAGTGTTGGTTTGGGTGTTAGAGTGTTGGCTTGTAGGGGTTTGGGTGTTGGCTTGGATGCTATAGTGTTGGCTTGTAGTGATCTGGGTGTTGGTTTGGGTGTTAGAGTTTTGGCTTGTAGTGATTTGGGTGTTGGCTTTGTGTGACGAAATGACCTCAGTGGTCTTAGAAGTTATATTGTGTTTAATAATTTCTTATGTTCAGAGAAGGACAAAGAATTAAAAGCAATATGCACTGAGCCTAAAATAGATCTAAAACCACTACAGGGGATTTGAAAATTGTTTAAACTTTCCCTGTCTCTCGCCAGACAAAGAAACCTAGCTTTGGGTAATATTACCTAATACTACCTTAGGGATTCCTTTCACCAGCCAATGTCATATAATTATCTCCTGCCCACAAACTGTAGGGGCCAGCAACTGGGAACTAATTTTTACACCTGAGATTATCTCCCATGAAGCCAACCTTAGTGTCATAAAATGTTACATATCACAGACTGAGTGGGACCTTTTGAACAGAGCAGATCAGGGGAATTAAATGGTCTGGTAGACAACTCTAGACAATGATGGCGTTTAGTGGCTGGAGTTTCACACATGTCAGTGAAATTCTCAGAACAGATGGTTGCCAATTAGGAATGTCTGATCTTGATCAAGGTCGTACTGTAGGCCGTTAACTTTGAGTGACAGACCCATTGATAGCTATGTTGATCTGCAAGGTACCTCAGGGGCGTGGCTTAGGGCATCTCCTGGAGGGTTGGGTAGAACCTAGTAAAGGGAGGAATTTAACCGTGCAGACAGATAGATAGGTTATACTTCTAGCATCTGGAGTTCACTTCATTCACATCGCAGCTAGCCGGCAACAAACACAGATCGACGTAGAGGTAATTCTTACGGTCTGATTCTGGTTTGGCGATTGATGGAATGTTCACAGGTAAGCTTGTACAATCAATATTGTATACATAGGTTAGGGAGTTAGCTAAAGCCTATTCTACCTTTTCCTAAATTGTCTACACATTAGGCTTGAAATAGTTCTTTGTGAGTATTCAGTATCTCAGTTAGGAAACTGCTAAATCATTTCTATTTCTTGTATGTTTGTGCCACATGTTTTTCAGTGTATGTTTTCATGTTTATAAAATAGGATTTGTATACTGAAATGTAATGAAATTATGTTTCAACCATCAACCAAAACATGAGTTAGACTGTGGGAAATGATGCCCACATATGCAGCCATGCTGTTACGTTTTGTGTGCCCACCATGCGCTCACTTAATGTGTTCACCTAAACAGGGGATTTATAACCCCAGGGGAAGAATCATGGGTGTATATTATTCACTGCCACTGAAAGATAATATTTAGAACAGCATACACGTATAAAATGTTTTGCGTGTTCAGCACATAACCTGCGCCACATGTTTATGTCAAATCAATGTCAGCCAGTTGGAAGTCTGAGTGATGACGGACAACAGACTTAGAAAGTAAACTATAATGACAGAACATGAGAGCAAGGCAGGATATGTTAGACGTCGGTGTGAGACACAATGACCTTCAGACTAGACTTGAGAGAATGTGAAATATGAGGAGTGATGAGATATAATGAATTATTATATATTCTATTAACTGATACATGTATTCTTAGTGTAAGTCAAGATACTACACGTATGTGTTTGTTTCCATGATTACAGCTTTCATGTGACGATCAGTCTTTTCTAAGAACAGAAATAGAGTGTCATCACGGGCACGAGACTACATTGTGTTAGAACTCAGCCTGCTGGGAAACAGGTGGAAGGACCAGGAGAACTGGGCGGAAAAATTGGAACGGGTTAGAAGTGACTCAACACGAGGACTCTCAGAAGCTCCACTTTTCTAAAACAACAAAAGTTACGTATCATGTATTTATGTAACTAAACACCACCATTATCACTTCACTCTAATCTTAGGTGCTCAGTTAGCTGAAGCATCTCATTACCACCATACCATCACTGTTTACTAAAAATATAAATAACCAAAATGATTGCTAAGTTAATAAATCAAGTATATGGTCTTATCCTGCATCAGTTTTTATAATTCCAAGTGTGTTTGTTCTTACATGTTTGATTAAACTGTTAATATAGAATAGCATTTGGTGGGATCTCTTTAAATAGTAATAATTCTTAACCAAAAAGGTCGACTGAAAGGGTCAACTGCCCTGTCTAGTAAGTCGTTCAATATAATAATATAGACATCTAAAACCCTTTTCTGGTGGATACCAAGTGCAGCTAGTGTTAAAATAATTAACGAGCCAATATGGCTGTGTTGTTGGATATCCAGGACTTTGTCGGAGAGCAACATAGCCCGGATATTAGTTCAGTTAATCTAGTGGAGGGGATGTGTTGGGAGGGAAATTCCCTACTCAACATATAAAATTCAGTTTAACCCAAATCCAAGGAACCCACGACCCGTTACATATCACTAAAGTTTTGTAATAACAAAGGGAAGTGGGCCGTTACGTCACACTTGGGATGCTATAGTGTTGGCTTGTAATGAATTAGGTGTTGGTTTGAGGTGCTATTGTGTTGGCTTTTAGTGACTTGGCTATTGGCTTGGGGTTAGGAGTGTTACTCTGTTGGTTTGTAGTTCTTTGGTGTCAGGCTGGGGTGTTATTTATTATGCAGGGTTGAAGTCAATGGTGTTGGGGTTGTTATTCTGTTGACTGGTTGTGTTGGTTTGTGGTGTTCTTATGCTGGTTTGGGGTGTCCTCGTGCTGGTAGTGGTGTCGTTGTGCTGGTTTGTTGTGACCTTGTGCTGGTTTGTGGTGACCTTGTGCTGGTTTTTTGTGTCCTCGTGCTGGTAGTGGTGTTCTCGTGCTGGTAGTGGTGTCCTCGTGCTGGTAGTGGTGTCATTGTGCTGGTAGTGGTGTCCTCGTGCTGGTAGTGATGTCATTGTGCTGGTAGTGGTGTCACTGTGCTGGTAGGGGTGTCACTGTGCTGGTAGTGGTGTCACTGTGCTGGTAGTGATGTCCTCGGGCTGGTTTGTGGTGTCATTGTGCTGGTAGTGGTGTCATTGTGCTGGTAGTGGTGTCCTTGGGCTGGTAGTTGTGTCACTGTGCTGGTAGCGGTGTCACTGTGCTGGTAGTGGTGTCCTAGTACTGGTAGTGGTGTCCTCGGGCTGGTAGTGGTGTGCTCGGGCTGGTAGTGGTGTGCTCGGGCTGGTAGTGGTGTCCTCGTGCTGGTAGTGGTGTCACTGTGCTGGTAGTGGTGTCATTGTTCTGGTAGTGGTGTCATAGTTCTGGTAGTGGTGTCATAGTTCTGGTAGTGGTGTCATAGTTCTGGTAGTGGTGTCATAGTTCTGGTAGTGGTGTCATAGTTCTGGTAGTGGTGTCATAGTTCTGGTAGTGGTGTCATTGTTCTGGTAGTGGTGTCATAGTTCTGGTAGTGGTGTCATAGTTCTGTAGTGGTGTCATTGTTTCTGGTAGTGGTGTCATAGTTTCTGGTAGTGGTGTCATAGTTCTGGTAGTGGTGTCATAGTTCTGGTAGTGGTGTCATAGTTCTGGTAGTGGTGTCATAGTTCTGGTAGTGGTGTCATAGTTCTGGTAGTGGTGTCATTGTTCTGGTAGTGGTGTCATAGTTCTGGTAGTGGTGTCATAGTTCTGGTAGTGGTGTCATTGTTCTGGTAGTGGTGTCATAGTTCTGGTAGTGGTGTCATAGTTCTGGTAGTGGTGTCATAGTTCTGGTAGTGGTGTCATAGTTCTGGTAGTGGTGTCATAGTTCTGGTAGTGGTGTCATTGTTCTGGTAGTGGTGTCATTGTTCTGGTAGTGGTGTCATTGTTCTGGTAGTGGTGTCATAGTTCTGGTAGTGGTGTCATTGTTCTGGTAGTGGTGTCATTGTTCTGGTAGTGGTGTCATAGTTCTGGTAGTGGTGTCATAGTTCTGGTAGTGGTGTCATAGTTCTGGTAGTGGTGTCATAGTTCTGGTAGTGGTGTCATAGTTCTGGTAGTGGTGTCATAGTTCTGGTAGTGGTGTCATAGTTCTGGTAGTGGTGTCATAGTTCTGGTAGTGGTGTCATAGTTCTGGTAGTGGTGTCATTGTTCTGGTAGTGGTGTCATTGTTCTGGTAGTGGTGTCATTGTTCTGGTAGTGGTGTCATAGTTCTGGTAGTGGTGTCATTGTTCTGGTAGTGGTGTCATTATTCTGGTAGTGGTATCATTGTTCTGATAGTGGTGTAATTGTTCTGGTAGTGGTGTCATTGTTCTGGTAGTGGTGTCATTGTTTTGGTAGTGATGTCACTGTGCTAGTAGTGGTGTCACTGTGCTGGTTTGTGGTGTCATTGTGCTGGTAGTGGTGTCTGTTGTGTGCAATATATGGGTATATGAAGGGGAAATTCATTATTGAACGCAAACACTTGGTGCGGTGCAGGACACATTGAACGCAATGTGAAGAGAGAGAAAAACGGTTGGCTCCAAGTCCCCGGAGAGGAAGGATGCGTTGATGTAGGTTCTAGTCTGGGTGTTGCCAGACTAGTCCTGCACACCCGCATGTTACGCTGGCGTTAGGCATACAGGCTATCGGCGAGAGATGCCGCAGAGGCTGGGCCAGCGTGACAGAAGCTCGTGTGGTGAGATGGGAGATCTCAAGTACGTGTCAGGCCGCAGAAGGAAGGTCTGGATAATCTTCACAAGGTATTGTGCATCGGCCTGTATGATCTTTCTAGTGACAGTGTACCCAAGGGATGGGTGTCATAGAGACAGACACGTACTCACGAGCAGTGGGTTTGCACGAGCAGGTAATGTTTGCTCGTTGTTAACCACGGAACAGGGTGGTAGTTGAAGTATCCCAGAGAGTCCGGGGTGTGTGTTGCCTTGCCAGTAGGAATGACTGTGGCAGTATAGAAATTCACGTGGACCCATTGCCAAGCCGTTGAAATACCTTAAATCTGCTTGGACGTAGCAACATTTGTATTCCGGCGTCTTCCATGTGCTGTTTGGCCGAAGCCTGGCCCGCGACAATGGGAGCCGAAGCCTGACCCACGACAATAGGAGCCGAAGCCTGACTCGCGTCAATGGGCGCCAAGCCTTTAAAGAATGAGGACCTATGGTCACAAGTGTGATACGACATTTTGTCATATTGGTTTTGCTCAAGTTGTACACGAAGTACATTCCAGTTGTGACAATCTTTACACATCTCTAGCTGTGGATATCATCCAATGTTTCAAGGTCGCCGCCGCCGGTCTGTTGTAGCCATCGTTGGATCTTCATCTGGACTTTATCACTCTTCGTTGGATCTCTGTGCCACTCTTCGTTGGATCTTTGTCATAATCAGGTCACCGTTACTGTCTGTGCAACTCTCAGTTGGATTGAATCGGATCAAGTCGTCCTTTTTTAAATAAATAAATTCTGCATTGACCCTCAACGTGTAGTCCCGCGTTCCTCCATGTGCTCTTGGATTCGCACGCGTCAATGGAGCCCGACGCCTGATCCGGAGAATTCATAATTGGGCACTGAAGCCTGGCCTAGAGAATTCGTTTGTTGGGAACCAAAGCCTTGCCCGCAGAATTAGTCGCTGGGAGGAGATATCATAACCTGTGTCATCGAAGTCAACCCGTGTTGCGTCACTGAAATCAAGGCCGTCAAGCGGAGAGTACGCAGTGGAGAACTTGACTTTGCTGTGATCTTTTTCTTCGAGGTCAAGCCAGGAAACCATTTAGCTCAAGTCAGTGAACTGTGAGACATGTAGTGACACTGAAGGAGATCAAATATGGTTTTGCAAGGATGGATTCTAACAGTGTGTCATGTTTCTAGGCGTGTTTAATGAAGAGCGCTGATCAGCTGGTATTTACAGTTGCTGTATTCCTGTGAGTGGAGCGATCGATTTCCATTAAGCTGCTGCTGAGTGTGAATTTGAGGATTGATTCACCATCATTGTTTGGATGCTGTATACATGAGGTTATGTATTTTATGGTTAACTTTCGGATTCATTAGTTTATTGCATTGTTCGCTACATTATTTTGCTTGGTAGCCCTATTTTCTCACGTCTTTTGATGTGTTTTTCACCGTCGAAGAACTGTATTTATGTCGTCCAGTTGCGTTTAGTCTACGTGAATATCGTAGAGGTTTTCATAGCATCTTGTCATACCACGTAAAAATACAGACATGTCATTTAGCGAATTCGTTCCTAGGTCTGGAGACGGAACAGGTAGTCAGAGTTAAGGAGGCTAGAAAGGAATGCTATCAGTGGGATGCCAGAATGGACGGTGGTGCGGCCCATGTGTTTGTTGAGTCAGAAGTGGTGCGACTATGGTGCACGTAGTTGACAGGGGTATCTGTAAGGGCACAGAACTTGCCATGAACCTTATGGGTGTTAACTAGCGTGGAGTGTGATGTGGGGAAAGTATCGGATGCTGACTGTCAGAATGGTAGTCAGCGATGCTTCAGTGACTAGGTAGCAGACTTTGGTCTGGATTTCTTTTTGGCTTTATTTTTCACCGTATGGTGCATCTACCTGAAACCCTCAGATTTACGGGTCCGTTGGAGGGGCAGCCATCAGGGGGTGGTCACTTTACATCACATAGGTGTATCTGTGCGGTCGGGTGTCAGTTGCCCGTAGCAGGCACATGGCACATAGTTCGCTTGGGTTTTCGTCCACGTTTGGAAAGACTGCAGAGAGGAAGGCAGTAGAAGTCAGTATTTCGTCGATCACTGGTTTATCATTGGTGTGTTTTTCCATGATAGTCCATTGTTTGGATGACATTCTTCGGTTTCATGAGGACATCGAAGAACAAGGGTTGAGAAGCTTGTTGGAGTGCATCCGGTCATTTGGATTGACAGTCAGAGTAACCAGTGTAGAGGTTGTAGTACAGGAAGTGGCGTTCCTTGGTCATGTTATAGGCAGAGGGAGCAGAAAACCCGTTCAAACCTATGTTCACAAGTTTCTGAACCTGCCTGCCCCTAAGACCAAAAAGCAAGTTCGGACATTGCTAGGTATGAGTAATTTCTACGCTAAATTCATTCCCTAATATGCCACCATCACGTATATGTGGTCTGATCTGACTGAGAAGGGGATGCCAGACAGGATATGGTGAAACCAACAATATGCCGAGTCCTTAAGACGATTACAAAGTGCATTCAGTCATTTGTCATTGTTGTATTGGCCTAATTTAAGTGTACCCTTTGGTATTTCATGTGATGCCTCTGATGTGGTAGTGGCCAGTGTCCTGGTACAGGAGTTTCAGGTACCTTGCATCCAGTCCTGTATGTCAGTAGGAAACTGTCCCCAGTGGAGACGCGCTACTGTGTGATGGAACGAGAGTGCCTATCTTATGTGTGAAATATATTGTTCATTTTGGGCATGTTATGTAAATTATGAACTGCATATTGCCATATGTTGAGCACGGCAGTCCTGTCTCGAGCAAACAGAAACAGATGGTGTCGTTTGCTGGAGGAAGGGGGGGAATAAGCTGTTGTGTATGGGTATATGAAGGGGAAGTTCATTATTGAACGCAAACACTTGGTGCGGTGCAGGACACATTGAACGCAATGTGAAGAGAGAGAAAAACGGTTGGCTCCAAGTCCCCGGAGAGGAAGGATGCGGTGATGTAGGTTCTAGTCTGGGTGTTGCCAGACTAGTCCTGCACACCCGCATGTTACGCTGGCGTTAGGTGTCCAGGCTATCGGCGAGAGATGCCGCAGAGGCCAGGCCAGCGTGACAGAAGCTCGTGTGGTGAGATCGGAGATCTCAATTACGTGTCAGGCCGCAGAAGGAAGGTCTGGATAATCTTCACAAGGTATTGTGCATCGGCCTGTATGATCTTTCTAGTGACAGTGTACCCAAGGGATGGGTGTCATAGAGACAGACACGAACTCACGAGCAGTGGGTTTGCACGAGCAGGTAATGTTTGCTCGTTGTTAACCACGGAACAGGGTGGCAGTAGAAGTAGCCCAGAGCGTCCGGGGTGTGTGTTGCCTTGCCAGTAGGAATGACTGTGGCAGTATAGAAATTCATGTGGATTCATTGTTTTGGTTTTGAAATACATAAATTATATTTTGACGTTCAACATGTATCCAGCGTCGTTTATTGCTGTTGGGTGGGAGTGGTGACTTTGATCTGTACCACTATTAAGCATACCTGGATACTTGGCAAGCGTGCGGTGCATCAAGCGAGCATTTCGCACGCGTCAGTGTCACTGTGCTGGTATTGGTGTCATTGTGCTGGTATTGGTGTCATTGTGCTGGTAGTGGTGTCATTGTGCTGGTTTGTGGTGACCTTGTGCTGGTTTGTTGTGTCATTGTGCTGGTAGTGGTGTCGTTGTGCTGGTAGTGGTGTCATTGTGCTGGTTTGTGGTGACCTTGTGCTGGTTTCTTGTGTCCTCGTGCTGGTAGTGGTGTCATTGTCCTGGTAGTGGTGTCATTGTGCTGGTAGTGGTGTCATTGTGCTGGTATGTGGTGTCATTGTGCTGGTTTGTGGTGACCTTGTGCTGGTTTGTGGTGTCATTGTGCTGGTAGTGGTGTCATTGTGCTGGTAGTGGTGTCATTGTGCTGGTAGTGGTGTCATTGTGCTGGTAGTGGTGTCATTGTGCTGGTAGTGGTGTCATTGTGCTGGTAGTGGTGTCATTGTGCTGGTTTGTTGTGTCATTGTCCTGGTAGTGGTGTCATTGTGCTGGTAGTGATGTCATTGTGCTGGTCTGTGGTGTCATTGTGCTGGTAGTGATGTCATTGTGCTGGTAGTGGTGTCATTGTGCTGGTAGTGGTGTCATTGTGCTGGTAGTGGTGTCATTGTGCTGGTAGTGGTGTCATTGTGCTGGTAGTGGTGTCATTGTGCTGGTAGTGGTGTCATTGTGCTGGTAGTGGTGTCATTGTGCTGGTAGTGGTGTCATTGTGCTGGTAGTTGTTTCATTGTGCTGGTTTGTGGTGTCATTGTGCTGGTAGTGGTGTCATTGTGCTGGTAGTGGTGTCATTGTGCTGGTAGTGGTGTCATTGTGCTGGTAGTGATGTCATTGTGCTGGTAGTGATGTCATTGTGCTGGTAGTGATGTCATTGTGCTGGTAGTGATGTCATTGTGCTGGTAGTGATGTCATTTTTATGGTAGTGGTGTCATTGTGCTGGTTTGTGGTGACCTTGTGATAGCCATATCCGAAAGCTGAGAAAAACCACCTCAAAACCGGTTACAGCTTGAAAATCAACTTTCATATGCTTGCCATAATCTTCCATAAGCTACAATCCGAATATTAATACACCCAAAGAAGTGACGCTGTGGAGCTGTGATTAATGCCGGAGGTCGAGACGCTGGTTACTTTTCATTTTCTCGACCACTTTGAGTATTACCTCGCTTATGTTTCTAAGCCAAATTTCCACAAATTTTATTTCGTACTAAAACACTAATCAATGCAGATTGCCTGAAAATCAGGTTCAAATCAGACAAAAATTACGCAAGTTTTAGAAAAAAATACGAAGTGTTCCATGTAGAATAGGAATCAATATCACCGGATTTGAGAAATTTCCATAAGCCCTCCGTCCCCATCTTCAGTAGCAAGCGTAGAGTTCCAATTCCAGTCTTACCAATAGCAGTCTAATTGTATATCCGTCTCACCTTACCCTTGAATGCTGATTGTTGACCATAACTGCTGGTCACTCTTTCTGATATCATTCTCTTCACACCTTGACGATCTATATGTGCTTCGGTACTGTCCACTCGCCCCTAAAGACCGCTTTCAACATCTAGATCGTCATGCATCAGTTCCCAGCACTTTGCGCAGAACCAGACAGTCTATATGTCTGTTCATTTCCCGATAGCTGGCATGTCCTGGGGAAAATATGCAAAGTACGCTAGCTACGTCGGACCTCTGAAAATATGCTTGCACTCAGCAAGGAGCATACCGGTCCCCAACTTTCGCAACATGCTCTGTAAGATGGTTACAATTACTACATGTGTATACAGCTTATTCTCATGCCAGCGAGAGGCTGCAGGGCTTGCCTCCATCTCCATTTTCAAACTAGATGTTTTGGTGTCAAATGCCAGGTTTTGTTGCACTAAGCCACGCCCATTCACTTTTGCTGAGAACTCTTATGAGCTTCACCTGCCTTTCATCACAGAGCCATCTGTATAGATTATCAAATCACCTGTTCGAGAATTGCCATGAATCAGTTGCTGAACTTTTGATTCTGCAAAGGCCGCTGGCAAGTCTCTGTACTCACGGTCCAGTTTGATTAGAACTGTACACAAGTCTGACTTTTGCTGGAACCACTTACTTTCTTGCACATTATGAAACCTGGACACATGTCTAATTGTACCCTCAGCTTGCGCCATCCAGGACCTTCCTCTTTTCAGTCTGTGTCCTTTAGCTGTCTCGGGCTTCATGCAGGTGGTGTTTCTTACCTAACGCCACTCTGAGATATGACCTATGACTTGTAATAGTTTTTAATATCTGTAATAGTCAGCAGTGCAAGTATATATCGCGTACATACTATCGTGGTATCTCTGGTACATCTCAGAATTACCCTCATGGCTTACTCTGTATGAGTTCAGGTTTCATCAACTGACACTTTGATATGGTAAGCATTCAAAGTAAATAATCTGCAACCGACATAATCAAATGCTGAAACACTGTGAACATCATTCTTTGTTTTAAATCCATTGCAGTCGTAACCTCAAGTGCATTAAGATTTTTTTTTGGGGGGGGGGGGGGGGGGGGGGGGGGGGGGCATTTCGCCGCAACTGCCTCCATTTGATTCCTAAGGCTAGGCTTCTATCGAATGTGATAACCAGGTACCTCAGTTTTCTTTCTCCTGTGATGCTTCTTTTATTAATTGTGAGATCTGGAGCATCAGGTCATTATTCTTCTTTCTAGAGAGCACTAAAATACAGAGACTAAATGGTGACTATTGCCAGTGCTGCCAGGGAAGAGGCAGAGGATGTACCGAAGGCGTCCATACGCGTGGCGCCGCCAGTCCCGCCAAACAAACGTTTCACATCTGTAACTGCATAACCCGCAGCTAGTCACCCTATTGCCGCGTAAGTCACCCTTGGGCTTGGCTTAAAAAAAAAAATCTAGGTTGTCTCTTCTAGATTCGTTGTGCCTCTTCGGTCCCGCACAATGGTCTTGACCGAAGAGGGTATTTCTGATCAAGTGACTTACAACCTGAGTGCACCCCTTTCATCCTATCAGTATGAGTACCTATAGGGCTAGATCCAGCTGTCAAGCGGAAACAACTGATGTGCTCCACCTCCTGAGAGATACGACATTTTAAAGCCACTGGATCCCCTAGACCGCTCAATGTATTCTGCTGTTAATGGTGCGTTTATACCGTGGCTAGGACATGATGTCACAAACACATGGAATATGGCAATAGTGTTACGCTGTTCAATAGGCATGCATGACCATCATATCCAACTCCTATAGACAGTATGACCATCAAAATCAACCCATGTCAAGAAGCGTCCTCCGTGAGCCGTACATATTGTGTTATTGTTGTATTATGTGCATTCAACGTTCTTCTCTATCACGCATTTTGAGCCTCAGGTATCTACTTGGTTTCAATTACATTCTCGGTTTTGCTCTCTTCATGCAACACTTTTCCCGAAATCCAGACCCACAGTCCTAAATTAATACTTGTACCACTTTGATTTGCACTGTTTAAATCGTCAGCATTAGATAGGAATGGCTAAGACTTACTTCAATCGGATGCGAAGATTATTGACAGCCAGAGAGATGTACAATGCCAAAAAATGTGAATCATCAAAGGCCATGTACACCCACCCCCGCTGTATGGCGCAGAAACATGAACGATGAACTAGCAATCAGAAAAACTAAAGTGAGTCTCTGGAAATGCCAAGAACAGGTCGCATTTAATGGACACAAAAACAGTCTAATACAGAGGCCCGAATAGACCGCAAACGAGAAGTGAGCCACACAAAGAAACACACACAGCTGCACAACTGACATATCCTTACCCCACCAAATGACATAACACTCACTTGAAAACCACCACGGAAGGAAATACTGAGGCCAAAAGAAAGAGAGAAGGCACATTGAGGAGGACAACATCTACAAGCGGACTAACATCAGTCCGAGAGAGAGAGAGAGAGAGAGAGAGAGAGAGAGAGAGAGAGAGAGAGAGCGAGAGAGAGAGAGAGAGAGAAATAGAGAGAGAGAGAGACACACACACACACACACACACACACAGAGAAAGAATAACCAAGACAAGAGACAAGGCAAACCAGAGATCTAATGCATCGAACAGTCACTGCTGAAACGACACCTAAATGACTGTTTGATTGTACGTCACAACGGAAGACATCCACGTTTAATATCTTCTGGTCTTTGTGTTGGTATACTCTTTCAGCATGTTCGTCCAATTGTTTTAGTGATCGTTTACGCTCGTTTCCCCGCAAGCCAAGGTGCTTTAGCACATTGTACGTGTGAGTGGAGATAAAACCTCTTGCGCCTACCTCGACGGTGAAGATTTTTACTGCGTCCGCTTCGTCTCTCCTCACACCGGACACAAGCTCACAGTACTTCACGAGCTTGTACATGTGATTTTCTTTCATCCGCGACTCCTACCACACGGTCAGCTCAATCAGGATGAGCTGGCGTTTTCCCTCCGAGTGTAGAGCTTTGTCAGATTTCGGGCCGGTCTTTCGGATTGACTCTGGGTGCCTTTCGAAACCAGGCAGGTCGACAGCCAGTAACCAGTACCTCGCACAGTCCAGTATTGGTTGAGCGTATGCGACCTTGTTGATTTTACTTTTATAAATTTGCACAGCTTTGAGGAACACAGTTAAATGTAAGGTTAAAACAAATTCAAACGTCAATACAAAAATTAGGACAGGAATGAAGAAACTGAAGAAAAATATTAATCATGATTCATGAAGAGCACTAATGGAGGCCATGGTTATTGGAGGGCGAAGCTGAAATTAAGAGGCCTATGGTGAATAAAAGATGTTGCTGTAGACACCTTCCACATGGGCATTAGCCTGACCAGGTATCTCACGGCTGAAGTTATTTATTATTTACAGAAGAGTTAGAGGTTTCTAGAAGTCGACCAGAACGGTTGACTTCAAGACTCCCTTGACGTGTATGTTCACGAGACCTGGAGAGGTGGTCGGGGAGGGTAGGGAGGGTGGGGGGTGGGGGTTATGTGGTTTCCTGGCGTGCATGATAAGAGCGGAGTTCTGTAAAACACTGGCTGCTTGGCTACAACGATAACTATCTGCAGATCTTTGCCAGCAAAGATTTAGTTTAAATGTTTTAAATATGTTCTTATGTTTCGCGTAATAAACGGACAGCGTTGTGTATGGGAATTAAATATCGGATGTTAATTGTTTCTGATAGTTTTCTGAGGACACAATTAATTGTGTGAGCCGTTTTCTATATGTTTCCGTATTGTTAGTGGCTGCGACGAAATGGACCTCAGTGGCCTCAGAAGTTATATTATGTTTAATAATTTTAATGTTCATAGAGAAACAAAGAATTTTATTTACTATGCACTAACCCTAAATAGTACTAAAAACCACATGGGATTTAAAATTGTTAAAACTGTTTCCAGTCTTTAGCCACACCAAGCAACCAAGCTTGGTTTAGGATTACCTAACATTACCTTATCTAGCGAGTCGTTCTGCAAGCCAGTCAGAGTATCATATAATTATCTTCTGACCAAAGACCCTTAGGGGCAATCGACTAATCATAAAACTAATTATCCCACCTGAGATTATCTTCCTTATACTGCAGGGTGTCATAAAATGTTACATTATCACAGCTAGACTGGGCCTTTGAACAGACCAGATCAGGGAAATTACCTTGGTCTGGTAGACCACTCTAGACATGACGGCGTCCCCTATACCGGCGTTTCACACCTGTCAGTGAGATTGGTTGTAGAGATGTTTACCATATCAAAATGTTTGATCTTAGTAGGGGCAGTGACTGACAGGCGCATTGATGGCTAATTTGATCTGCAAGGTACCTCAAGGGCGGGGCTTAGACCCTCTCCTGTATGGTAGGTTAGAAACTAGAAAAGGGGGGGGGAGGTGGGGTTTAACTTTGCAGAGAGATAAGGGTACATATGATTACTTCTAGACATATTGACTTTACTTAATATTGCTGCCAGCAGGCCACTCACTCAGATCAACAGTAGAAAGTAATTATAGCAGTTTGAGTCCTGTTTGGCAAATTGCTGGAATGTTCCCAGGTGTGCTTGCATATTATTTTCAATATTGTTCATCGTAGGTTGGCAGGATAGCTAACTTTATTCTACTTTTTTTTTTTTTTTTTTTTTCTACACATTCTGCTTGAAATAGCTCTCTGTGAGTATTCAGTTATCTCAGTTAGGGAACTGAAAAACCATTCCTTTTTCTTATATATTTGTACCACGTGTTTTTCAGTGTATGTTTTCATTTTTATAATATGAGACTTGTATACTGAAATGTAATAACATTACATTGTTTCAATCATCCACCAAAACATTAGCCTGGACTGTGGAGAAATGATGCCCACATGTGCAGCCATGTGGTTACGTTTTTGTGTGTGCCCACCATGTGCTCACTAAATGTGTGCACCTAAACAGGGGATTGATAACCCCAGGGGAAGAATTATGGGTGTACAGAATTCACTGTTACTGGAAAGCATGCACGTATAAAATGTTTAGGGTGTTTAGCACATAACCTGCCCACATGTTCAGGTCAAAACAATGTCAGCCAGTGGGAAGTCTGAGTGATGACGGACAACAGACTTAGGAAGTCAACTATCATAACAAAGTATGAGATGGTAGGCAGGATATGTTAGACGTCAGTGTGAGACAAAAGTCCTTCAGACTAGGGTAGGGGGGGGGGGGAGAGTGGAATATGAGGAGGAGTGATAAGATATTATAATATATATATATATATATATATATATATATATATATATATATATATATATATATATATATATATATATATAGTAATAATATATACATGCATTCTTAGTGTAAGTCTTGATATGACATATTTGTGTTTGTTTCATATTTTTACAGCTCCCATTGGGGTGACTACCAGTCCGTAATGATAACAGAAACAGAGGGTCCACGTGTACGAGCCTACAGTGTGTAGGAGATCAACAAGCTCCGAACAAGGCAGGAGGTGGAGAACGAGGCAGAGAACGGGGCTTGAACCGGCGAGCAAAAAGCTGGAATAGGTGGAAAAGCTGGAACGGCTAGATAAGCTAAGAAGGGCCTCAACGCGAGGTCTATCTGAGGTTCCACTTTATAAATTTTAATCTACGTGCTGTATTTATGTTCATAAAGGTATCACCACCATTATAACTTCAGTCGTATCTTAGGTGTTCAGTTCTCTAGCTGAAGCATCTTATAACTACCATCACTGTTTAATAGCATATCTTATAAATAATTGCTCGGATGATAAATCAAATATATGGTCCTATCCTGCATCAGTTTCTTTAATTCCAAGTATGTTCATTACATGTTTAACTAAACTGTTAAGATAGAATAGCATTTGGTGGGAGCTTATTAATAATAATAATTCTTAACCAGGAGGAGGTAGTCTGGAGGGGTCACCTTCCCTGTCCAATAAGTCATTAAATATTATAAGATAGACATCTAAAACCCCTTTCCTTCTCCTGTGGGTACAAAGTGCAGCTACTGTTAATTTACTTAACTAGCCAATTTGTTTTCTTGGGTATCCAGGACTTTGTCTGAGAGCAACATAGCCCAGATATTAGTTCAGTTGATCTGGTGGAGGGGATGTGTTGAGAGGAAAAATCCTACTCATCACGAAAGCATCTACCCACACCCCGTTTTGCGATAGTGGCCTATTTCTGGGTATTCGTATTTCATACTTTTCTCATAAACGTTATGAGTAATAGCTTTCTCACACGACTAACACGTTTTTCACTTTGATCTTTAAGTTCTAATGTACAGTAGTATTCGTTTGGAAAAATATTTGCTTTGAATTATATAGTCATATTGCTTATCCTTTATCCGTGTTACAAACATAAAGTGTATCTCCATTGTCTATAACATGTACTGGTGAATCTTCACCGTTGCATTGAATATTTACACATGACCTCTTTAATCATACAAGCATCAGTGTACTGTGTCCCTGTTCAATTATCTTATTTTGTTCTGTTAAAATTGCACCCTATTTAATTTTAAATATTCAGTGATATTTAAGGTTTTCTAATCTATATCCAGGGATATCAGGGATATTTCAGGTTTTTTAATCGATCTGTATCTGTTGGTATATAGAACCCACATATTGACCACATCAGTAATCTAATCTGGATGCAGACGTAGTCTGTATAAACGGCGGTTGGCCAACCAGAATAGCAACGAGACCTGGTGATGTAGACACAACTATTGATTTGGCATTTGTTAATCAGTCAGCAGTGTTGGACACAAAATAGGGTGTACTAGTTAATCATGGGAGTGACCAAATGTCAAAGTCAGGGCTGCGAGAACGCATACATATGAGAGGGTCAGTACCCTTCTTGGACGCCTTCAACAGAAGGCATGCAGCAGAACCACCACCTCTTCTTTTGTACAGGCTCCATGGACCCAAGAAGTAGAACAGACATGGAAAGAAAAGAGAGCAGCAGTTGACAATGACAGAAAGTACGAAAAACACCTCATATATTACAAGAGAATGTAGAGAAGCCAAAACGGGTTAGAAAAAAAAAAGGTAGAAGACTTCACGCGGTGTTGCTCAGCATATGCAAAAAGCAAAAAAGCTAATTGGAAACATTTTATGAGCGAAATTAGAGAGAATAAATCACTGGGTAGGTTTTGGAAACTAATACAGAAAAATGCAATGGGAGGAGGATTGATCTACCGCAACACTCCTAATGGTATGTAAATGGTAATATAGACAAAGAGAAAGTGGATAGATTTGTAAAGAGATTTATAGCCCAACCTGATCATGCTGATTGGGAGCTTCGAAATTCAGTTATAGATAATCTGTCTAATACTATAAATGATAATTATTTTCAGGATATCATGTGGGTGCAGGATATAAAATGAATATTGCAAAAAGCATTTAAAAAAAAAAACACTTCGCTGGGGCCAGACGGTGTCAAGTATGCCCAAGTAAAGAGCATGGGTGATCAAGATCTGAGCGAGATTGGTTTTCACTTCCACCGGAGCATCAGAACAGCTTCAGTACTCCAGAATCGGGTACACAGCTAGCTACCTTATCCCACTTCCAAAACCAGGCAGAGATCATTCCAGACTCGGCGGTTTCAGGATTATCATCCTTCAAAATACTTTGGTCAAGGTGCTAGAGAAGATTATTGCTGTTAAACTACAAAAGCCTTTAGAGAGGGAGAAGCTCCAGCCAAAATGTTTGAGTATATATTGGTCAAGGAAAAACACCTGGTCAAAAGGAGTTACTTTTGCATTTGGTGTTATGAGGGGTTCCAGAATAGACAGGAGAGGGTTGTGGCAGCATTTGATCTTGAAGATGCCTACGGTACAGTCAGATATGATAGTCTGATATCTGCACTGATAAAGAGAGTTTGTCCTTGGCTAGTGAACTGGATAGCAGCTGTACTGCATTCACGTATAGTTGTCCTTTGCCTGGATACAAGGACCTCATACCATGTAATGACGCCCAGGGTCTACTCCAGGGTTTGCAATCTCACCAGTGCTCTTTAATGTGTATATAGGCAAGACTGCAAAACTTGAAGCATCAGGTGTTTGAAGAATATTGACATTTGCAGATTATGTGTTTGCAGATAGGCGGTGGAGTCATAGGCAACGGATAGCCCAAGAGCTACAGGCAACTGTAGACTGAGTTATCTGTGTATCATTTTCGATAGAAATCTGACCTTCGGGGACCACGTGGAGTCAGTTGCGGTGAAATGTCAAAAAGGACTCCAAAGACTATGGCAGCAATGAACATGGAACCAAGAATGCTGTTCACAATGTTCCAGCATGTTATCCTGTCGGTGATGGATTTGGTAAGCTTACCATATAAAAGAGTCAGCTGATGAAACTTAAATTTTTACAGAATGAAACCATGTAGGTAATTCTGGGATGTACAAGAGATATCCCGGTAGTATGTATGCAATATATACTTGCACTGCCTACTATTGCAGATAGGCTTAAAGTTCTTATCACTTTTGGTCTTGAGTGCAAGGACTTCCCAGCTGGTGCCTGCGAATCAGAAATTCAACAAATAATTCATGACGAATCCCGCCCAGGTGGTGTGATTATATATACAGACGGCTCTGTGGTGAGGTGCAGACAAAGTGCATGTGGGTTAAAAGTGAAAGCGAATAGACGTCTCTTAGTGCAACAAAGCCTTGCATATGATATCACAGCGTCTAGTTTGAGAATATAGGTGGAAGCAATCACTGCTGCCTTCGCTAACTTGAGAATCAGTTGTACACACATGCCGTGATTGTAACTGTTTCACAGAGCATGTAGAGACAGACACGGTCCGTGCAGAGTGGCAAGCAATTTCAGATATATTTTCTCCAGGTATACTGATGTGTTGGGAAATAAACAGGCAGATAGACTAGCCGGTTCTGCACTACTTGGTGGTGAATAGTATGACATGCTAGATGTTGTGAGGGCCCTTTGGCAGCGAGTGAACAGTGGGGGGGGGGGGGCACAAAAAAATCATCAAGGTAGGAGGAGAATGTGTTGCGAGAAGTTACGAGGGGATATGGCCGACTCTCAACACTCGAAAGAAAGGCGAGACGCATATACAGACAGTTATTGGTGCCATCAGATCTGAAATTCTTTGCTCGCTACTGAAGATGGTGACGGAGCGCTTATGTGTGCTTTCCGAGTGCTGTGAAATTGATTCCTAATTCAACATTCAACCGCCATCTAATTCTTACTGAGCTAACTAAAATTGTTAACAAAATGTTGCCCTGTTTACTACCTTAAAACACGCCCATCTGCTATGTTTTAGAGATGTTACATAGGTGAAGATACTTGCAATATGTTATGTCTGACTTGATGTCATTTATGTGAAGAGACTGCCCTTTTCTGTGTCTGACTTTTGACATTTAATGGAAGAGACTTTGCCCTACGCTGTGTCCGAATCGATGTCATCTAAGTGAAGAGACTTCGCCGATTGATGTGTTCGACTTGATGACATTTAAGTGAAGAGAATTCGTTTGAAATGTGTTGCTACGGAGAGTGAAATGACCTAAAGTTACAGACAGCAGTTCGCCGACTAATCGGCTCACGACTAGGGATAAGCGAGGGCTGGTTGCTTACAGCCAGGTAGGTAGCTGGCTGCGATGGTAGCGAGACTGTGACACGTTCAATGTGCAATAAACTTTTGTCATAGCGGCGGCGGCACCATCCATACATTCGAATCTCAGACCAACCCTAACTGCTAATGCTAATCTAAAACTTCTCCACATGCAGACACACACACCAAAGTACATGCTCCCTAAACTTGTTCTAGCGCCCCCCCCCCCAATCCAACCTCTTTCTCTACCCACACCCCCTCATCCGAGAGACAGATATAGACACACAGAATGATACAGGTATGCTTGACTCGTATACTTTATCGATTTGCATGTTGAGTTGACTTTAAAAACATGAATAACATTGCGATGACTTTCTTTTATCTTCTATCTGGCTCGCGTCATTGCACGATTCCTATTTCACACACCGACATCACACGACGAGCAGAAAATGGACGACTGGAAAACCACACGAGACTGTTTCAGCACTTTATTCTTCCACTCGCGGCTTCCTCAGCCGGCACATGAAATAGACTACTGTCCAGGCACACATTCTAACTCAAATATCAAAAGTATCATTGTTACCTTTTAGCCGAAATCACAATCGTCCTACCACAAGCATAATGAACGAAGACACAACAGCTGTCCTGACGGAAAACTAACACGGCCTGCAGACATCTTGCCTGCTAGTTCGTTTGCCAAGTTGAACGTTGGAACAACACTCACACTCAAACACATGTTGGATCCACACATCTCCCACCGTTGGCCATGCACTTCGTTCCTGGGCTCAAACGAGACTGACTTTCTACGGCATTATATAGCCTTCTAATGCCCCTCTTCGTACACCCGAATACTCTGTGTTCCTTAATTTCTACGAATTCTATTTGGCTGGCAGTTTGTGTGACTCCCGTGAATAATCATACTTCACATGAAGTTTGACTGTCAGCATTTCTCTACACTTAAATAATTATAAATCACGCAAAGTTTGACTATCAACATTTCTCTACAATTCCCGTGGAGTTAGGAACAAAACTCAGACTCTACAAGAGCATCCTTTTGCCAATTCTTCTTTATGGAACAGAATGCTGGAGAATGACCAAAAAGGATGTACACAAGCTGTCCACCTTCCACTACACATGTCTACGTAGAATTATCAAACTTTTCTGGCCAGATACAATCTCAAACACTAAACTATTTCAAGTCACAAACCAAGAAACTCTAGACAGTATGATAACCAAGAGAAGATGGAAATGGCTTGACCACGTTATGAGAATGAATCCTGATATACCTGCCAAAACAGCTCTCACATGGATACCAGAGGGAAAGAGAAAAAAAGGGGCGCCCAAAAACAACATGGAGACGAACGATGGAAAGTGACCTGAGTGTGGCATCTTTGACATGGAAAACTGCATTGAAAATTGCACAGGACAGGAAAGCGTTGAAAGTCCTCTCTGAAGCCTCATGTGCCGCTAGACATAACGAGAACTGATGATGATTGGCTGCGTTTTCAAGATATATACGACTAGAGTATTTAATAGGGGAGGAACATTATATGATAAGCTGCAGTAAATACAAATTGGAGAGGAAACCCATTGAGGAGTATTTTCTAAAACGCAGATTACTACAAACAAATGTTTAAAGGTGGATAGCAATAAAGACATCCAAAAACTTGTTAAACAGTACCTAATAAAAACAAACCAAAATTGAAAGACCACGTTAAGGATCAACTCAGGACAGCAGAAGGAACTGATCAGATGGTGACTCCGGACACCCTAGCGTAAGGGAGGTAGTGTAAGTATGATGAGTGCATAGATGTGAACATGGATGCATACACAAAGATGAGTGCGTGTAGTCTGAGTGCATTTATGTATAAGATGGATACATAAGACATGCATATGAACGCGCACATGGATGTAGAAATGTATTGCTGTATGCATGTATATGTGTGTATGAGTGTGCATGTGTGTATATATATATATATATATATGGGAGCGTGTATATTCATATATTTGTGTATGAGTGTGCATGTGTGTATATATATATATATATATGGGAGCGTGTATATTCATATATTTGTGTATGAGTGTGCATGTGTGTATATATATATATATATGGGAGCGTGTATATTCATATATGTGTGCGTGTATGAATGACAGTGCACTCCAAGAACCCATAAATTGTGTTGCTGCATGGCTGTTCATTAATGAGAACAAATGGAATAAAGTGTGTACGCAGCAAGAACGTCAACACACACCATCAACCAGAACGTGATGAGACAGTAACGTCACACATCAGTAACGGGACATAACTTAAAAAGTGACACGACCAGTTGGTATTACAGACATAGCGACACAAAATAACACACAAGACATGGAAGAGTGAATGTCCTTACCTGTGGATGTGCACGTTTTTTTTTTATTAATGTAAGTATAGGCATTATTATGGAAAGTTCTTGAAAACTACGGTATAAATGGAACAATTTTAGATTGTGTTAGGGCTATTTATAGACAAAGTGAAAGCGCCATTAGAACAAGAGCTGGCATCACAGACTGGTTCCCAGTAACATCAGGAGTAAGACAAGGTTGTGTATTATCACCTTTACTTTTCATAATATTTATGGACAATATTAATAAAATAGACATAACACCAACAGATGTCGATAAACAGGAGGACTTCAATGAGCTGCTCTTTGCCGACGATCAATGCATATTTCACAGTGATAGTAAACAGCTGCAAGACCACATAAACCTACTACACGACAGTTGCCTCAAGCATCATATGAAGATCAATACTGAAAAGACAGAAGTCATGAGCATAAGTAGAGAGCAACAGACCATCGACATAAAGATTCTAGATCACAGCCTAAAACAAGTGCAAGAATTTATTAAATACATGGGAAGTATCTTTACATCCAATGGTAAAATAGACAGAGAGATTGAAGCAAGAATCCAACAAGCCAACAATGTCGCATACCAGCTTGCCCCAATTTTAAAACACCCTCTGTCCCAGCTGAGATAAAAAGACAAATTATAAATACAATCTTTATACCGACATTAGGTTATCAATGTCAGACTTGGACATTAACAAAAGAACACGAGAGAAGACTAACCACCTGTGAAATGAGATGTTTGAGAATGGCTGCGAATAAAACCAGAAAAGATCGAGTGAGAAACGATGTGATTACAAGAACTATTGGAGCAATACCCATCGTTAATTTTATTGAGAAGCAAAGAATGAAATGGTTTGGTCACCTAATGAGAATGGAACCAACGATGCCAGCATCAAGAGCATACAACATGAAAATCGAAACACCAAGAGGCAGGGGAAGACCAAGAAGAAGATGGATTGAAGGAGTCACGGACAACTTGAGACTTCATAACATCACGGCTTATGAAGCGACTGAGCGCGCCCTGGCTCGGTTGCCGATAATCTGATAGACTGCGACGCCTATCGGCACAAGCAGATTTTGACATATATATATATATAAGGGGTACAGTTTGTATTTTTGCTGCCGAACATGAGATCAAGATAAGGGCTGCAATGAATGAATATATAATGTTCGCCACGTTTTGTCTCTGACCTTCCTTTTGCTGATGCAAGCATAGACTTAGCTTATGCTGCAATAAATTTAATAAAATATCTACAAAAAAATTGAAATAATGCTTCTTTAACTTCACTCCACACAAGAAATCTTGGTTTTTGTTTTTCACTACTTCAAATTCGAAAAGCTAAAATACTTTCGGGGAAAATCTGGTTGTCTATTTAGACATGTTTTATTAAAGGCAGAATGACCTTTAATGACATATTTGTCTTTTTCTAGTTAAAAAGGCATCTCTGTTTTAGAAAGTCTATACAAATTTTAGAGTAAGAAGTATGCATTCAATATTGTTTTGTTATAGTTGTGAAGAATTGGTTTTGTTAAAAAAAAAATGTCAGTCATGGGGCTTCTTTTAGCTTCATGGACCGCGAAAAAATGCACTGGCTGCACCCCCCCCCCCCCCCTCGCCCCCAGTTTAACCACCCTCACGCCTGTCTTAAACCAGAACCCTTTGAAATATTGGCTGGAGTACAGAGTTAAGTTGATATATTGGCTAGAGTACAGAGTTAAGTTGATATATTGGCTGGAGTACAGAGTTAAGTTGATATATTGGCTGGAGTACAGAGTTAAGTTGATATATTGGCTGGAGTACAGAGTTAAGCTAATATAATGGCTGGAGTACAGAGTTAAGCTGATATATTGGCTGGAGTACAGAGTTAGGTTGATATATTGGCTGGAGTACAGAGTTAAGTTGATATATTGGCTGGAGTACATAGTTAAGCTGATATATTGGCTGGAGTACAGAGTTAAGTTGATATATTGGCTGGAGTACAGAGTTAAGTTGATATATTGGCTGGAGTACAGAGTTAAGCTGATATAATGGCTGGAGTACAGAGTTAAGTTGATATATTGGCTGGAGTACAGAGTTAACTTGATATATTGGCTGGAGTACAGAGTTAAGTTGATATATTGGCTGGAGTACAGAGTTAAGCTGACATAATGGCTGGAGTACAGAGTTAAGTTGATATATTGGCTGGAGTACAGAGTTAAGTTGATATATTGGCTGGAGTACAGAGTTAAGTTGATATATTGGCTAGAGTACAGAGTTAAGTTGATATATTGGCTGGAGTACAGAGTTAAGCTGATATAATGGCTGGAGTACAGAGTTAAGTTGATATATTGGCTGGAGTACAGAGTTAAGCTGATATAATGGCTGGAGTACAGAGTTAACTTGATATATTGGCTAGAGTACAGAGTTAAGCTGATATAATGGCTGGAGTACAGAGTTAACTTGATATATTGGCTGGAGTACAGAGTTAAGCTGATATATTTGCTGAAGTACAGAGTTAAGCTGATATATTGGGTTGAGTATAGAGTTAAGCTGGTATATTTGCTGAAGTACAGAGTTAAGCTGATATATTGGCTAGAGTACAGAGTTAAGCTGATATATTGGCTGGAGTACAGAGTTAACTTGATATATTGGCTAGAGTACAGAGTTAAGCTGATATGTTGGCTGGAGTACAGAGTTAAGCTGATATATTGGCTAGAGTACAGAGTTAAGCTGATATATTGGCTGAAGTACAGAGTTAAGCTGATATATTGGCTAGAGTACAGAGTTAAGCTGATATAATGGCTGGAGTACAGAGTTAAGCTGATATATTGGCTGGAGTACAGAGTTAAGTTGATATATTGGCTAGAGTACAGAGTTAAGCTGATATATTTGCTGAAGTACAGAGTTAAGCTTATATATTTGCTGAAGTACAGAGTTAAGCTGATATAATGGCTGAAGTACAGAGTTAAGTTGATATATTGGCTGGAGTACAGAGTTAAGCTGATATAATGGCTGGAGTACAGAGCTAAGAAGAAACATAGCCAGGCTGTTATATCCACTTACCAGTATGTTAAAATTATCACTTCAGTCTGCAGACATACAAAAAACACAACCATCAACACTTTAGAGCGGTGTTCCCCAAACGTTTTTCACCCGCAGCCCACTAAAACAGTGGGCATTGTTTCACGGCCCACCTGGCAGCCAACCATTCACCAAACAGTGGGCATTGTTTCACGGCCCACCTGGCAGCCAACCAAACACCAAACAGTGGGCATTGTTTCACGGCCCACCTGGCAGCCAACCAAACACCAAACAGTGGGCATTGTTTCACGGCCCACCTGGCAGCCAACCAAACACCAAACAGTTGGTATTGTTTCACGGCCCACCTGGCAGCCAACCAAACACCAAACAGTCGGCATTGTTTCACGGCCCACCTGGCAGCCAACCAAACACCAAACAGTGGGCATTGTCTGAGGCCCACCTGGCAGCCAACCAAACACCAAACAGTGGGCATTGTTTCACGGTCCACCTGGCAGCCAACCAAACTCCAAACAGAAAATGTAGCTGGCAGTTTGTTTGTCAAATCCAATTCACACAATTACAGTTTCCTGCTGCTGCAGCTGAAAGGTTTAAATATTTGTTATATGCAGCTGGTTGCTATATAAATAGCTACAATAACATTCATTCCATTTGTCTATCTAGTTTTTGTTGTAGAAATCCCCGAGGAAGTCTTTTCATTAATACAGTCTGGAAAAGAGAACCCCGTACCCTACGTGGTTGCATTATTGAGCTGACATTTGTTGCAGCTCACGGGGTTGAATAACATTGCTCTAGAGGATGCAGACAAAGAATATCGCTTGGTGCTTATCATTATTATGACATTGCAGGGGTAACCAAGGTCGACGAACCTCCAGACAACAAACAGGAGTAGTTACAGTCAAGATGACGTCATTGATGCTGTCTTAGACACTCACCCTCTCACTCAAACCAGATTGACTGCATTAGACGGACAACTCAAGTACATTATCCAACTGAAGAGAAAAAAAGACGAGCATGCCGTGGATAGAAATTCGCAGTAGAATAAACATAGGTGAAGTCAGCCAACTCTTAAACAGCACTGCAGGCAGTTGTCAGAGATTAATCCTCCAGACTCATCCTTCCTACACACACACACACACACACACACAGAAACACACACACAGACACACACAAACACACACACAGACACACACACAGACACAGACACACAGACACACACACAGACACACACACACACACTCACACACACACTCACACACGCACGCACGCACTCACGCATGCACGCACGCACGCACGCACGCACACACACATTTTGTGTGTGAAAACTAACATGTCATCAAATTCTCCCTCAGTGTCAACATAACAAACCATAGTAGAGGAAGCAACTTATCACACACACATTTATAACATTTTACAGGCTTGTGCAATGATAGCCTATTGCGGTATCTCCACCAATAACCAAACTGAAAGGTTGTAATAAATCAATGATATAGGCACAATTACATATTACATACTCAGAGTTTTTTCAAGAGGAAGGAATGTATATTTTGCATCTGATGATATGTTTTTGTTTCACATTGTTATAGTTAGTAAGGAAAACGAATTCAGCAGGTGTTGTGTTAAAAAAGACACAAATTTACCAAAACAATCGTCACCATAAAACATTGCAGAAGATTGGACAAATTGTCCTATGCACACAAAATATTACCTTTATAGTTATAGACAGACTTTAGCTGCAATAATTTCAACACACAAAGCATTGCTCAGGCCTCAGAGAATTAAATTATGCCGTCTCTGCCTCATTTTCACCCATGACTTTGGTATTTTGCGATTCCTCAAAGATTTACACCACAGACACACTTTAGTGATAGAGATAGCAGAGATTCAGATAGAGATGATCCACCACGTACATTACACAGATTATTTTGAGAATATCATTCAAGTCGGACAAATAGGAAGGTAACTGCACACACACACAGAGAGTTTTGCAGTAACTCAATCCACTGTCTGCGTAACCAGTCTGCCTCGACCCGCCGGATCATACTCAAAGAATCATTTAGCACATACACGCGGGAATATTCGTGTGATCCTAGCCACATGAAAGTATGTGTCATCACCATCACCTCCATCGTCATGCTGCTGGTAGGCATGTAGAAGGCACTCCTGGCATATTAAACTGTTCTGTTTGAAGAGCGGGCGGTAAATGCCCATGCACTCTTATGTCCCCGTATAACGAACCGGTTATAAAAGTTGATATGAAGTGATTGCCCCTACTCTTATTTTTCAACCTCTTAAAATTTTTTTCTAGGTTCGTCTTTTTCATTAAACATTTGTTTTTGAATACATTTATTCTTCGTCTTACGTCTGTAGTGAATCTCCAACTTTAACTGGAATGTGTTTAAACTGAAATAACATAAACCCGAAAATACGTAACTTAATATTGAACTTTACAATTTTACAGGTTTGACTTCCACATTCTATTCAGGATATTTAAAGCTGCTGATGACTGTTAATGCATTTGATATGTTTTTGTTTGTTTGTTTGTCTGTTTGCACGCGTGTGTGTGTTTCATTCACTCTAAAAATTACTAACCAAAAGGTAAACTGATCTCTTACTTTGATTCCTTTTGTCTCTAGTGTTACATCTACTTGATCTGTTGTTGGTCTCTAGTGTTACATCTGCTTGATCTATTGTTGGTCTCTATTGTTACATCTACTTGATCTGTTGTTGGTCTCTAGTGTTACATCAACTTGATCTGTTGTTGGTCTCTATTGTTACATCTACTTGATCTGTTGTTGGTCCCTATTGTTACATCTACTTGATCTGTTGTTGGTCTCTAGTGTTACATCTGCTTGATCTGTTGTTGGTCTCTAGTGTTACATCTACTTGATCTGTTGTTGGTCTCTAGTGTTACATCTGCTTGATCTGTTGTTGGTCTCTAGTGTTACATTTGCTTGATCTATTGTTGGTCTTTAGTGTTACATCTGCTTGATCTGTTGGTCTCTATTGTTACATCTGCTTGATCTGTTGTTGGTCTCTAGTGTTACATCTGCTTGATCTATTGTTTTTCTCTAGTTTTACATCTGTTTGATCTATTGTTGGTCTCTAGAGTTACATCTGCTTGATCTGTTGTTGGTCTCTATTGTTACATCTGCTTGATCTGTTGTTGGTCTCTTGTTTACATCTACTTGATCTGTTGTTGGTGTCAAGTGCTACATCTGCTTGATCTGTTGTTGGTCTCTAATGTTACATCTGCTTGATCTTTTGTTGGTCTCTAGTGTTACATCTGCCTGAACTGTTGTTAGTCTCTAGTGTTACATCTGTTTGATCTGTTGTTGGTCTCTAGTGTTACATCTGCTTGATCTATTGTTAGTCTCTAGTGTTACATCTGCTTGATCTGTTGTTGGCCTCTAATGTTACATCTGCTTGATCTGTTGTTGGTCTTTACTGTTACATCTGTTTGATCTGTTGGTCTCTATTGTTATATCTGCTTGATCTGTTGGTCTCTAGTGTTGCATCTGCTTGATCTGTTGTTGGTCTCTAGTGTTACATCTGCTTGACCTGTTGTTGGTCTCTAGTGTTACATCTGCTTGATCTGTTGTTGGTCTCTAGTGTTACATCTGCTTGATCTGTTGTTGGTCTCTAGTGTTGCATCTGCTTGATCTGTTGTTGGTCTCTAGTGTTACATCTGCTTGATCTGTTGTTGGTCTCTAGTGTTACATCTGCTTGAACTGTTGTTGGTCTCTAGTGTTACATCTGCTTGATCTGTTGTTGGTCTCTAGTGTTGCATCTGCTTGATCTGTTGTTGGTCTCTAGTGTTACATCTGCTTGATCAGTTGTTGGTCTCTAGTGTTACATTTGCTTGATCTGTTGTTGGTCTCTAGTGTTACATCTGCTTGATCTGTTGTTGGTCTTTATTGTTACATCTGCTTTGATGTTTTTGGTGTCTTCAGTATATTTTTCGCAATTAAGTTGTTTAACCCCACCAGGACTGTACAGCGAGCGATCACCATCAGGCGACAAAAAGTGCCACCATTCGGATGGGGATCAACCGGGCACAAGTTCCAGAAATCCCGTTCAACCGTTAGGTTATTTTACTGTCCCTAATAAAGCAGGGGTGGAGCCCTAAAGTAACGAACGACAATTTGAGCCCAGACTGGGGCGATGTGGTTGACATTAATATATGTGTCTTTTCATAACTCGTTTTTAGTCACATCTCTGATGATATTTTGTGAAATTACTGTTTTTCTATGCATGTCATGGTTGCTTTTACTTAATTCAAAATGGGAATCTTCCAGTTTGTGTTACCCACACAGCGATTGCCGCTGACTTCAACAAAAAATATTTTCATCACCATTCCAACGGTTATGTAAAACAGAAGGGGAGATAAAAATTCATCATTGTTTCACTCCAGTTTTAGCTTGAAACCAATGAAGAGAAGTGTCAGAGAAAATATCCGACTTAACAGTTATTTAAAAAACTTAAAGCGAATGATGCAGGGGTTGGCTAGCTGCAACTGCAGAAGCAGAAATTTAGCAACTAACTCGTGAAATTCAGCAATTGACTCGTGAAATTTAGCAACTGACTTGTGACATGTCTGCCTAGGTGATGCCATTATTTACACAAACAGCACTGAGTTGAGAGGCAGAATTGTTGTTCCTTATTGGGGAAAAAAAGCTTAGCATGTGAAACAAAATCTATTTTGATAATACTGGTGGAGGCAGTCATCAAAGCGTTTTGTTTGCTTCAGAACTAAATGTCCACACGTGTAGTGGTTGTAACGGACACACAGAGAATGCTGAGAAAGACGAATAAAGGGGAATGTGGGAATGGTAAGTAATGCTTCAGATGTCACTCGTTCTTTAAAACTTTCTCTGAGGTATTTAAGTGTACTTGGACATATACAGATAATATATTGACCGACTTGTAGTTTTGCAACCCTGTATGGTGAATTGATGACCAGCTAGGTGTGGACACGGTTGTTTGGGAGACAAACTATGCGAAAGCACTAATTTACAAGGTCTGACAATTAAATAATGAGACTGATTTTATTATGGCCAAGACCAAAATGGATCTATTAAGCAAAGCATGGAATCTTAAGAGGCAACATTCATCTATGATCTGGCAACTTTTCATCGCGGCTCCATAAGCAGATAACAAACAAGCCGCCATTTTGTTGACCTAGTCAGCCGTGCATTGTTACTCAGAACGGAGCAAAAGGCTAGAATAAAATTCTTTTCGAAACTCAGAAAAAGCGTCATTGAACAGTTGGATTGATGCAACACGTTTATGGGGATAATTGTTTATCTGGTGCACAAATTTTCAGATGGCAATCACGATTCAACAAAAGTGGTGTGGAAATATTTACGAATAAACCTATACTTCGACGCCAAATTTCTGTTCGTAATGATGAACTCATTGCAAAAGTCAGAGAACGAATCCACGAAGATCATCTATCTATCTATCTATCTTCTTTTACCCAACCAGGACATCACACAAGCGATAAACACCCGATGACACAAAGTTCCACCATGTTGATGAGGATCACCGTGGAGAGGTCCCGGAAACCGCGTTTAGCCATTAGAGCATATTTATGGTCGGGCTATTTTGCGGCCTCTGGCAAGAGCCAGAGTATGGCTTCAAATAACGAAAAATTGCCTTGTTTTACTGTGAGGATGATGGCAGATGAATCTGTTGGTAATAGAGATACCATTGGTAACATATTAGTGCAACCAGCGTGTTGTGTAGTCAAGAGACATTTCCAAAACAAGAATTGTTGGCACAGAATCCTATTCCCCAGATTTATTTCCCTGTGAATATTTTCTATTCCCAAAACTGAAGTTACGATTGAAAAGACACTTTTTAAACGATTTTGATGACACCCAAAGAGTCGTAACATCAAATTCAAGGGCCATAATAACAAAAAAACTGCAGAGGTCTTTCCAGTGTTTGTAAGATCGTGCCACTTGCTGTATTAATGCCCTAGGGGCTTACTTTGAATATAGTACAGGTTATATCTTCACCTGTTGATTATTTTAATTTTTATGGAATTAGTCGCATTACTTAATTGTGGGACCGTGTATAATTACGGTGATAGAATAATGGCATTAAGTGGTAGGAGATCACAAACACCGAAATATTGGAAAGAGCAGGTGCTACAAATTGGCTAACCTCTCGTCTTTTTTAAGATGACATTTTTCTTATTTGAAGTCCTATTCTGGCTCATGCCAGGGGCCGCAATATAGCCCGGCCATAAAAATGGCCTAATGGCTGACTCGTCACTGATAAGCGCGCATACCTCGGCGTTGAAAGCAGCTGGATTCTGCTCCCGACAACTCCTATCGAGCGTCACGACACAGGAGAATGTCAGACTGTGCGCTTTAGACGCTGGTATCCACTCCTCACCTGAATGAATGCCTGTAAGGCTGCAAACCTGCATGATGTCATCCTCTGCCCTGCCCAGCCATGATTTGCAGCTTTTAAGCCTATTGTCATTTTTATTGAAGAGCATATTGTGCAAAGGGTAATTCAGATACAACCTTATCTTAAGGTATGTACGATCCCTTCAGATCTTGATCCTGTTGTTCATGGTAGGCAAGTCAAGAGGGTACCTCATCGCTACACAAGAGGTGTCTCCAGTGCACCCCAAGATCATGTGCATTGCTTCATTTCGCATCTTATTAAGTCTTTCCATTTGAGTACAGCTAACAGCGAGTATGGCAAGAGCATATTCGATGGGAGAAATTAAAGGTCCCCGGAACAGAAGCAGTCTCTGCTACGTGTTAGCCTCGGCCAAGACCCTCATTGCTGACAGGCCTTTGTGTGCATTTGTTAGGACATGGTCAACATGTTCTTTGAAGGATAGGCTGCGATCAAACCTTACCCTGAGGTATGTCATCAGATTTGTTCTCGTGAAAATTTCCTCGCTGCTTTCCACTGCTGGTAAGTCTGCCTTCACTATATGCGTGTTCAAGGAGAACCACGTTACTGAGGCCTTCGAAGGTTTGACAATTTTCACAACAGGAGGTGATGAAATTAAGTTCACTCTGCATTAACTTGGCAATCTCTTGGCGATCTCTTTCATGTCGATATACTAAGAGATCTTCAGCAAATGACAAGGTCCTGCCACTTCCGTGCAACTGCTGCTCAGTTATCAGCACGTGTACACGTTGAATAGCACTAGAGACAGCGGAGAACCTTGAGGCCATCCAGGGAGGATGGTTATCAGTTCTGAGGACCAACAACCACACCTGGGTATCACCCGTCTCTGAAACAGTGCTGCGGCTACCCAGCGGGTGATGAAGGGAGATACTTGCAGTTGGAGAAGTATGTACACCAAGTATTCAAATTGTACTCCGTTGTACGCATCCTTTAAGTCTAGTGCAGCTGCACATGTCTCTTCTCTCATCTGAGAACCTTTATAGACTTCACAGGCGAAGACTGCTGCATTGAGCCATGTCTCTTTGTTTGGCCTGTATCCTCCAAGTGTTGATGGTAATCTGCCATGCTTTGCCAAGTCTTCAGCGAGTCTACTTGCTACAATTGAATATATGAAAATAATAAAAAGGCGGATATTTTTGCAAAACAAAGGTACCAGCAGCCATAATTTAATAGAAACAGGTCAAGAAAAATCCGAAGGAATGAGTCAAATCAAATGACAGTAAATGACAGGAATGTGGAAGAGACAGTGGGAAATGAGTGCTACTGAGAGAAGAGAGTGCGAATATTAAATTAAAAAAGGAACTGCCACTGAAAACCAATCTTATGTATCTATTTACTGGAATGTCTTCACTCTATTAGTGAAAAGTGAAAATCGGGTAATATGGTGCTTAACTTTCTAGAGCAATACATTTTCGATAAGTGAAGTGTCAATTCTTTCACTCTAAATGACATTATATCAAGTCTTTTTTATGTTATATTCAACTTGATGTTAATACAAATTCTTAAATCTTCGTCGAATAAAGATTTGAACCCATGCCAGACCAACAAGCTAGTAAATTAATTAGCACGCTACAGCTGCTCTCTTTTGTCTGTCTTAGAGACACTAACAATGAGTTACTGGGAAGAGAAGCTTCACGCTTCATTAATATAATAAGAGCAGTTTAGTAGGTTGTAGGACTCAGCAACATCGTGATGGTTTGTGTATGTGCTAAAGCAGCAGCAGGGACAAACAGACGGACCTTGCAGTGCCAGAGTTGTCCAACAGGTTAACAGAAATAAAACAAGAGAAAAATACTTGCCAACAGGTTATTAAAGGAAACAACGGGTCGAACCATGTTTAATGAATTGTTGCGCTAAAGTGCAATGTTTCTAGCAGAAGAGTCTAATTTGTTTCAGTTTGAATCAGGACACGCTAAAATCAATAGCCATTTAAACTTTATCATTATGCAACATGGTGCCCATCCTTTTGAACCCATGGATTACATTTTCTTCAACGATCTTCGCTTTCAGATGTCAGGTACAAGCTACCACAGCCATGTTCAAAAGCTACATGTCGCTATACAGAGACAATAAAGATATATACATTCATTAAGTACTATGGAACTTTGTCGTGATCCAGTATGTACACTAGATGGGTTACATGTGAGTGTAACTAACAGCTGTTCTTAATGATATCTCAAGGTTGTGAGTTTCTTTGGCGATTGTGGAAGGGGGGGGGGGGGGGTTGAAGAGTTGGGAAGAGAGAACCATACATACGATGTCGTGTGTGGTGTTCTTTTCTTGAATATCTTATCTAGCGGCTCTTATTCTCTTTATCAGAAAATATGTATAGAGTTTAAAAGTAACACCATCGGTGTATATAATAAAGCTGTCTTCGGTCGAATTTATCCAAAGCCTCACCGAAGACAGCTTTATTATATACACCGATGGTTCAAAAAACGAAAAGGGGAAAGTCGGAGCGGGACTCTACTCACCACAAGCCAGAGTCACAGATCAATTCAAATTAACGGACGGGGCCGCCATATGCACCGCCGAGCTGATGGGTATACAGAAAGCTCTGGATCTAAGCCTGAAATCACTCCCCAAAAAAGCCTACGTTTCAACTGACTCGCTAGCCGCAGTTCTAGCACTAAACAGCCTCTGCAAAAATAGCAGACCTGACATTAAAGAGGGTATAATGGCCGCAGCAACAGAACTCAAACAGAAGGGGTGCGAGCTCACAATCGGCTGGATACCAGCCCACAATGGGATAATCGGCAACGAAAAAGCTGATATGGCCGCAAAAAAGGGCATCCACTGTGACCGCACTGACGCGTGCGAATGTTCGCTTGATACACCGCACACTTGCCAAGTATCCATGGTATGCTCAATAGTGTTACAGTTACAAGTCACCATTCCCGCTCAACAGCAATAGAGGACGCCGGATACATGTTGAATGTCAAACAGAATTAATGTATTTTAACACCAAGACAATGAAAGGCATCACGAGAATAAATTGTTATACTGCTACAGTCATTCCTACTAGCAAGGCAACACACACTTCGGACGCTCTGGACGACTTCTACTGCCACCCTGTTCCGTGGTCAACAACGAGCAAACATTACCTGCTCGTGCAAACCCAGTACTCGTGATTACGTGTCTACCTCTATGACACCCATGCCTTAGGTACACTGTCATAGAAAAAGCATACTGGCCGATTCACAATAACTTGTGAAGATTATCCAGACCTTCTGTCTGCGGCCTGACACTTTCTTGAGATCTCCTGATCTCACCACACGAGCTTCTGTCACGCTGGCTCGGCCACTGTAACAACTCTCACAGACAGCCCGTACACCTACCGCCAGCCTAACACAGGTATGCAGGACTAGTCTGGAACCATCCAAATTAGAACCTGCCTTCCACACAGCGTCATAGAGTCAACCGTCACTCACTCTCTCTCTCTCTCTCTCTCTCTCTCTCTCTCTCTCTCTCTCTCTCTCTCTCTCTCTCTCTCTCTCTCTCTCCCTTCACATTCCGTTCAATGTGTGCTGTACCGCACCAAGTTTTACGTTCAATAATGAACTTCCTTTTTATATACCCATATATTGCACAAATCACGCACCCTAGACGTAGGTCTGGGCAAATCAGAGGGCCGAGCAGCCACAAGACAGTATATCACAGAGGCCTGGAACATTCAATGGCAACAATGTGCACAGGGCAGACACGCCTTTCAACTTCTAAAAAAAAAACCCAGACTCGCCACCCAGATCAAAGATCCCATGAAAATACCCGCTCACAACAAATTATGGAACCTCAGGCTTGGCAACTGGACTGAAACGTACAAAACGCAGTGGTGTCCCGAATGCAATAAAAAAACAACACATTAGCCCATTACTTACTGGAATGCTCCAAGTACGAGGTACAAAGGCGCGCAGTCAAGAACTACCTACAAAGTAAGAACACAAACCTCTTAGTCACCGAGATCCTGCATGTCAATAGCGATCCTGACACCCAGAAACTTGTGATACCTCAGTAGGACAAAAGCTGGAAAAAAAACAACTGAACCAACCAGCACAGCAACGACAACACAGCCATGAAGAACACAGCTATCTACCGAGAAGGAAGCAGACCAGGGAACAGCAACCTTCCAACTTTCAAGTCCGGACGCCTAAAAAGAACTTAAAAAAAAAAAAAAAACTATCCATGTCTACAAATTCCGACCTCACTATAAGTCCTTAACAAATTTTCTGATTATATTAAAATGACTTTACCTATACTCATGTCCACTACATCCAAACCATTTTTTACAAGAAGAAAACTTGCCCCAAAAAATTGAAAAAAAGCCCCCCCCCCCCCCCCCCCCCCAAAAAAAAAAAAGGCTCCCCAAAAAATGAAAGAAAAAAAAAGCCCAAAAAAAAAAAAAAAAAAAGGCAAAAATAAACAATAATAAAAAGCCAACGCACATGCACATGCAAGATGTGAAAAAAAAAAATGCACGAAAAGATGTTATATGTGGGACCCCGAAAGGGGCCTTGTGTGGTGGCAAGCTTGTTTCTTTCGAGATGGTGACACTGGTGGATGCCTTGGGGTACTCAACGACGCCAGGCTGGACAACCAGACACACAGCAAGGAAACAGTATAAGGCTACACTGTCAGGTGGCAGACATACAGGCATATGGATACGCCACAATGGAATAAAAACTATTGGAAACCCCAAACAAGAAAACATAGTCCTAATATAACCGCTGCTCACTTTTGGAGCTGGTTAGGGTGACTAAAACTTTCATTTTTTTTTTTTTCGAACAAACTGGAACTGGCAGTGTAAAAGTTACCACAGTAACACCGACATGATCAGTTTAGATGCTGTTTGTCTCTTTGCCTGTTAGGGATAAGGTCTTTCAATTCGAGAACTACATGGGGAAAAAATGATATGTCAGTGAGCTCTTAATGATTCCACGTAATCATTAACATGTTAATTTACTAAACAGGAACAGAAAAGGATAACAACCGCTTGCCAGAAACCAGACCACTGATGGCATAATGTGGATGCAAGATTCTGCCTATAAAAACATGGAGCAGAAAACTAGTCTCAGACAGAAATAAGGTATAGTGTTTGTAACAACACAATAGTGTCGCGATGCTTATATTACCTCTCATAAAGCTATGCGGTATCTTTGTAAAGACACTGAACAGAGACATTCCACAGCCTGGGAGATTAGGCAAAGAACTACTGTGCGTGCAGATGGGCGCTTTAGCAACTAACAAACTACGACGATTTCTAAACTGAAGGATAAGAAATACAAAAAACAAATAGAAAAATGTATTCATGAAATTCGTTTTCAGCGGAAAACGGAATAATTAATGAAGATAACTATATGGCTACAGCAGGTTGATTTGTCCCTGATCTAAATAAATAATGAGCATCAACGTTCCATCAAGCGTAATTTGTTAATTATTGATCGTTGCCTTTGCCATTTTAATGTTTACTAAAGCTGTACTGAAGTATTACATGACATTATAACGTGTACTTCACAAAGCGCTTTATAAAGATGCAAGCGCTTGCATCTTACATAACGACACGGACAGGTTTTCCAAAACCAGTGTGGGAGTGAGACAGGCCTGCATTTTATCTGGGGTGCTTGTCAGTTTGTACTTTTAAAATATCACTAAAGAAGCACTAGAAAAAAAAAAATGAGATATCGACATTCTTTGGCGGAAGACAAAATTGATGGCATGGATGGTTGCCAAACAGAAATCCAAGAACTTATAACAAAACTAGAGACGGAGGTGAACATGGGCATGGAAACTATTACCGAGAAAAACCAGATAACGGTAAATAGCCACGACACTTATGTTCCTACCAACATACAGATGACAGGAACAAAAATAACTGGAAGAAGTTGACAACTTTAAATACTCCTGCTCCCACTTACGTAAAAACGAAATTTATACCAAAGATATCAAGGCAAGACATCTCAAAAGCCGCGACGTTTAAGCTGAATACAAGGTGAAGAACAAAATCAGCATAGCAGTTTGTTTTGTCCATTGTCTGCTTTGTGTCTCTAGGCGTCGCGGGTTACCAAATAATGGTTTACGAAATAGAGCACGCTCGGTTTTACAGTATGCCGTGGTCTTGTGAAATCTCAAGGTCTTAAGTTCTTCTTCTTCGTTGTCTCCTGCTTTTTAGTGTTTCAATCTCTCTCTCTCTCTCTCTCTCTCTCTCTCTCTCTCTCTCTCTCTCTCTCTCTCTCTCTCTCTCTCTCTCTCTCTCTCTCTCTCTCTCTCTTTCTCTCTCTCTTCTGTCATTATATGTAAAGATGCTCCCAGAGTATTTAAAACGTTAAACTGTTTCAACTTTGACAATGTATAAGGGTAAAGGCTTATGTATACATATATATAAATAAAATATATAAATATTCTAGCTGTACCCGGCCACGCGTTGCTGTGGCATAGTTTGGCTAAATGGAAAAGAAAGAAAATAGAAATCGCACGTGTCTAATATGGTTACTGTCGCAATCATTGTCTGCGCTCATACAGAGATAGTCTTCGATGCAACCCCCCCCCCCCCTTTTTCCCCCCAAATCCACCTACTACTCCCTCCTTCATCAAAGGCTTTTGGAAAAGAAAGACAATAGAAATCTCACATGTCTTATATAGTTAATGTCGCAATCATTCTCTGCACAGATATAGAGATAGTCTGGTTTGCCACTTTAGAACACGTAACATATAATTGCGTCTTTATATTAGTGGTCGTTTAAATGGTATTATTAGCACAGTAAAAGAAAATATGGTTATTTAGTTATCACATGCTAAAGCTGTATTTGTAAATAACAAAGTAAATCGTTAAAAAAATTAGAATAGCGGAGGAAGCGTTAGTAAAATATAAACAAATTAAGAAATGAACACTTTAAAATCATGCGTTGAGCTCTTTAAGTTAACAGTTTCTGTCATCACCCCCTCCCCTCCCCCATCCACGAATACTGCTCTCTCCCTCATCGAAGAATTTGAAAGTCATCACCCGACGATATTTTTTGTAACTGACCTTGATACCCCTGTCCATCCGGACTAAAATAGGGAGCAGGAATTGTAATGAGTAGTAAATAAGGCTAGTGTAATATTCACCACACTATCCTTCAAGTACCAGTACAACTGCTACCACCACCACAATAACTAAAATAATGTCACTGCTATCTATTTTACCATTAGAGTAGACATGGAGTCGTCAACCAGAAGACTTTGCGCCGCAAGGATAATGCTGTCGCCATGGATTGGTCAGGTTAGGATGTGTAATTTCGCTCCCCGACAGAAAAAAAATTGCATCACTTTACGGGCGGGCTCTGGCATGACAGCACTACGGTGTAACCACCGAGCCACAACAACTACTACTGAGTTGGTAAGGCAGTTACTGTGACTTAAAGCTCTCTCAGTTAACAGTGTATTTGTTACCCCCCCCCCCCCCCCACCCTTTCTCAATTCACCGACTATTCTTTTCTTCATCGAAGTAGTGTGGGGGAAAAGAAGTGAAATGCAACTAAAACAGGAAGAAATAAAGCATAATAACGAAATGAACGCTTTGATAAACAACACAGCCTAATTCCAACGCAATGTAACAAGAAATAATAAAATCGAAATGAAAATAAATGGAAATCTATGAAAATTCAGCGTAACCATGCAATCGGAAAGTTTGAAACGAAATCATAAGTATGCCAAATGGTCAAATTTAATTATCAACTGGTTTACCCACATACCTGTTCTCTTTTTTTTCTTTTTTTTAAGTATTTATGGCCACATGGCTAGTTCTGTCGCCACGAAAGTGCAGGTTTGGGTTTCATTTTGACCCCCCCCCCCCACCCACCCCTCTAGGTTAAAAAAAAAAAAAGACGTACTGGGGATTCGAACCTTAGGCTCCCGCACGGAAGTCCAGTGTGCTAAGCATTCAACCAGCCAACTACTTTTTATAATCTACGAAAAAAGAAGTAAACTTTTCAAGATGTGTGTCCCGATTCTAAAACAACTCAAAACCGCAGGCAATTGTTTTCTCATAAACAGATATCGCAGATAGAAACTTCAAGTACTATTGAAGCGGCACAATAATAGAAATCGTACGTGTCTAACACGGTAAATGTCGCAATCATTGTCTGCGCAGACATAGCCTTTGATCGCGTCCCCCCCCACCCCCCCCCCGTCCTCCCCTTTCTCAAACCCACCGACTAATCTCTAACTCATGGAAGGTTGTTTGAAAAGAAAGAAAATAGAAATCGTATCTAATATGGTTAACGTCGCAATCAACGATATAGAGATAGTTTGGTTTGTTGCATCACGCCGGCGAATGGTTGATAAATGGAACGTCCTGACTGCGCATGCGCATTCACGAACGTGGCTTTCATAGAATGTCACTAAAATGGAAATGTTAGTTTCGAAAGTTTTCCTAACAAATGTAGTCACCTGTCTCTAACAATAACAGGTATAAATTCAAACCATGATGGGTAAAAATTCGGTATCAAAACATACTTATCCTGAAAATTTTAGCTAAATCGGTTCAATAGTTTCTGAGTCTATAGCTCATAAACAAACACACAAACATTTATAAATATATATATATATATATATATATATATATATATATATATATATATATATATATATATATACTAGCTGTACCCGGCCACGCGTTGCTGTGGCGTAATTTGAGATAGTCTTTGATCCCCCCCCCCCACCCCCCATCCCCACAACTAAATCCACCTAGTACCCCTCTCCCTCATCAAAGGGTTTTAGAAAAGAAAGACAATGGAAATCGCACCTGTCTAATGAAGTTAATGACGCAGTCAATGTCTGCGCCGACGTCGAGATAGTCCTTGATTGCCCCCCCCCCCTCCCCCCCATCGAAGGTTGTTTGAAAGAAAAAAACAGAAAATAGAAATCGTGTTAAATATGGTTATTGTGGCAAATATAGAGATAGTCTTGTTTGCTATACCACGACCTACTCTATGTATTAGTATTAGAGAAGGCGTTGGCTGCACGTAACTAGCCGGCGAATGGTAAATACGGCGCATGCGCAATTACTAACGTGGCTATAATTAGAAATCACTAAAGTTATAAATATTAGTTGCGTATATTTTGGCATAAATTGTGGTCACCTATCTCTAACAGTGACAGGTTGAATTTCAAACCACGACGGTTCAAAATCCGGTATCACAACAAACATATCCTGAAAATTTCAGCTAAATCGGTTCAGTAGTTTCCGAGTCTATAGAGACCAAACAAACACACAAACATTGATTTTTATATATATAGATAGATAGTCTGGTTTTCCAACTTTAGAACACGCACCATATAATTGTGTCTTTATATTAGTGGTCGTTTAAATGGTAACAAAAGTGGTTATTTGGTTATCACATGCTAAAGCTGTTTGTATTTTTAAAGGAGACGGAAGTAAAGCTACAACTGTACTTGTAAATAACAAAGTAAATCGTAAAAAATAGAAAAGCGGAGGTAGCGTTAGTAAAATATAAACAAATTAGGTAATGAGAACTTGAAAATCACGTGTAAAGCTATTTAAGTTCTCTTAAATTTAAGTCATTACCCCCCTCCCCTCCCCTCTTCCACCGACTACTGCTCTCTCCCTCTTCGAAGGATTTGAAAATCACTAACTGGCGATATTTTGTTGTTGCTGTAACTGACATTGACATCCCTGTCCATCTGGACTAAAATAAGGAGCAGGAATTGTAAAAGGTAGTGAATAGGGCTACAAAAAAAAAAAAAAAAAAAAACACTTGAAAAGCAAATGAACACAGGAAAAAAACACCATAATTAGGAAATGCACGCCATTGTAAACAGCACAGCTTAAAATTCCAACACAGAAAAAATAACTAAATCTAAATGAAAATAAATGAAAATCTATAAAATTTCAGCGTAACCATGCAATCGGAAAGTTTAACAATGCAATCATAAGTATGCCAAGTGGTCAAATTTAATTATCAAATGGTTTACCCATTTACTGGTTTTTTTTTTTTTTTTTTTAAATATTAAGGCAACATGGCTAGTGCTGTCACCACGACAGAGCAGATGAGGATATTATTTTAGTCCGGAGTAAAAAAAAAAAATTAACTACTGCGGATTCGAACCCAGGTCTACCGCACTTGAACCCAGTGTTCTAACTATTCGACCAAGCAACCACTTAATCGGAACAACGAAAAGAGAACACAACTATTAGACATATGTGTCCCTACCACTGTGTCGCGATTAAAACACAATTCAAAACCGCAGGCAATTGTTTTCTCGTAGACAGATACTCCAGATATATTAATGAAATAGAAATCGCACGTGTCTAACACGGTTAATGAAGTTAATGTCCTTGTCACTGTCTGCGCCGACGTCGAGATAGTCCTCGATTGCCCCCCCCCCTTTCCCCCCCCCCAATCGAAGGTTGTTTGAAAAAAAACAGAAAATAGAAATCGTGTTTAATATGGTTATTGTGGCAAATATAGAGATAGTCTTGTTTGCTGTACCACGACCTACTCTATGTATTAGTATTAGAGAAGGCGTTGGCTGCACGTAACTCGCCAGCGAATGGTAAATACGGCGCATGTGCAATTACTAACGTGGCTATAATTAGAAATCACTAAAGTTATAAATATTAGTTGCGTATATTTTGGCATAAATTGTGGTCACCTATCTCTAACAGTGACAGGTTGAATTTCAAACCACGACGGTTCAAAATCCGGTATCACAACAAACATATCCTGAAAATTTCAGCTAAATCGGTTCAGTAGTTTCCGAGTCTATAGAGACCAAACAAACACACAAACATTGATTTATATATATATATATATATATATATATATATATATATATATATATATATATATATATATATATATATATATATATATATATCGTCAGAGTAGCGGAGTTTTTCAGCGGTTGCGTGGGGTTGTTCTGTAGATAATCGGGAGGGGGGGGGGAGGGTTGGGGTGGTCTGGTGCTAGACTTTTTATAAAACAAAACAGAATAATTATGACAAGAAGGACGGATGTCGTGTTAAGTCCTTGTGGATCAGCGAGGGTGTCAAGTTGCCGCGTTGGTTGGAGTTTCACGAGTCATTGAGGGTCACGGCACATGTTCTGACTTTGGTTTTTAAATTTACTGTAATAGATGGAACAAATCTAAAATTATGGCAAAGTGGGCGGATGGCGTATCATCCGGCCAACAGCTATCAGAGATGACTTTCAAACCAAATCAAGGCGACAATCCGCTGTATTGTAACCCACTATACTATGTCTGGATTACTTTTATCCCAATGAATATTAGTAAAATTTGACAATATTCTTAAGACGTTTTCGTCAACCCGGGGAATTCAAAACCACGTCACTAAACCATAGCCAGAGATTTCCCATTCATTAAAGACTAGGCGACAATCTTGAAAAATGTCTTTTACTAACCAGCAACCAGCTAGATTATTTCCTGTCTTCGAATTTCATTGTTCTTTTTAACTTACTAACTAACCATCTCTTAATACACGAATTATTTCTTATAAAGTGACAATGTTTTATCTTCAAAATACCTATTTTGAAAACTTTTGCTCGTCAAGTCATGCACTGTAGCTAGCATATCTTTAAATCGCTAGACGGCATTTTGAAAATTTTCATGTTTCACTTTATGTCATTAACTTTCAAGCGCCCATTTGACCAAATGTTTGCTTCGCTGCCTAGTGAGACCTCTGCATACCAACCATCATAAAGACTTTACAGGTCAGCTGCTTTCACTCTTCTTCTCCACTCACTAACTTCACATCCCCCAGCTTACCGACTATTGCTTACACAAGTGATTTATTCTTTTCATCTTCAACATCACAATCATGTTAAATTGTACTCGGCAAGTCATACATGCCTCGCTGCATCTGTAGGGACTTCGCCATATTTTGCAAATTAAAAGGGATGATTTAAAAACTCTTTGTCGAGGTTGTTATGCTCTATACGCAAATGTTGAAAAGTTGTCTGTTGGATAAGAAAATCAATCAATTAGTGAAAGATCTACCAGAGTCACGCAGCTGGACAGCGAGGAAAAAAAAAGAACCCTTATAACATTAGTTAGGTCAGTTAAAGTCATGAAACCATATGCCGTGACCCCTCAATGACTATAAATACTCCTTATGTACCCGCCCAACGCAGCACCTCGACCCCCTCACTGTTTCACCAGCACTTAACACGACAGCCGTCCTCTTTGTCATAATTATCATATTGTGTTGTATAAAAATGTCTAGCACTAGACCACACCGCACACGCCTTCCACTGAACGATCCCGCGCTCCTTGCTTAATCAACCCGCTACTTCCACACTACCCACCCACACCACACTGCGCTATCCGCTGAACCACCCCGCTTTTGTCATCCTTCTGATTTCAGCTATTAGTCTTTAATTAGCCACCTTGTATTACATGCTTTAAAGAGCAGTATTCCGCCCCCCCCCCCACCCTTTCGCCCCTCACCCCCAACCATCTCAAAAATGGAACCAACCATTAAGGAAGAATGCATTTTTTAAAAATATCTCCAGTCTAAGGAACAGTGTCTTTACATAAAACTCTGTGATTTATTCAAAATACTGAATAATATTTGAGTGTGTGTGTGTGTCTTTGTGTGTGGTGGGTTGAGTGCGCGTTAGTGTGCATTAGTGCATGCATGTAGGTGTGTATGTGTGCATGGATAAGTGTGTGTATAAAGGTAAAGAAAAAGTAAGAAACGCATTTATTCGTATTGGGCATATAGGGCTAGACCAATATTTTAGAGACCAATCGGCACTTGGTGGGAGATGTGGTCAACATGCTGCTGGTTGGCTTTACTTTCCAGGACTGCACCTGGGACCCATTCAAGGCTGGGTCGACCTGAGAGCTGAGGTCATTTTTGAAAAAAGCCTTGTTCCGCCAGGACCCGAACCCACGACCTTCCGAAATGCAGGCGAGCGTCTGGAGTGTGTCTGTGGACGTCAATATTTATGAATATTTGCGGTTCTGTGAAAAAAGGGAGTATTCCTTAATATCCTCTGCGGGTTCACAGTTTATTGCTTCATTATAAATAACAACCAACAGAATGGGGACTTGATTTACGTCAGGCAGTTAAGGGAAGACAAATGGATCGGTACTGACAGAACTTGAACACCAAACCACCAGTTCCACCCCTCTCCCTTTACCCCCTATAAGTGGTGTGATGGCGAAGGATGATGACGTGATATGTATAATCCCATCTAAGGGCTATGCTAGAATCCAGCAAGACAGCTACGACGAGGACTGACTGAATGACTCCCCGCCCTCTTCCTCCTCACCCTTTCCTACCTCTTCCGGGTGCACTATGAGTACAATCGCCTACCCCATCCCCCAGAGAGCACTTGAGTTTGGTACTCAACATGCCACAACAATCCTCGTCGCCGAACATTTGGATCTCAAAACGCGAGCTGGGTGTTCCAGGTATATGGTACTAACGTGCACTGGAGGCTAGCTACCAACCCAAACCGACACAACCGGACATCACTATAAAAAAAATGACGGATAGAATCATTGTGAGGCTCCACCTAACATTTTACACACACATATCCACGACATGACTAAACCGTTCTTATTGCAGGCAGACAACTATAAGAACACTATGGTCACGTGCAGAATATTTTTACATTTCGGCTCGCTCCAAATACTAGAATTTTAGTCACGAAAGTGACGCAAATAAACTAGACCACAAATATAGACGTTATCAGCCTCGGCTAGCTAACACCAGTCTCAAAAAGGTCGAACCTTTTTTTTTCTTAAAAGGAATCGTAATCAGAACCACTAAAGACTGACAGATGGTGCACTGTGTGAAACTTAGTTAGTTAGTTAGTCTTTCCTCTTGTGTCGAGTGCGGCACATAGGGCAGAGGTCATGACTCTCCATGCACGGCGGTCCGTTGCAATCCGTTGTAGGTCTTGGATGTTTGAGTGGCCCATGAGCGAGCCTTCCCTGATGATAGTTCTACGTAGGGTTTCCCTTGGTCTTCCACGAGATCTTTTGTGAAACTGCTCCGCGACAAAACATTGAATCATGTAAGATGTAACATCATAAATTACCTTGAACACACCGGGGCAAGGGATGCGCAGTCAATATCAAAGAAACATAACCAATAAACAAACAGATAAACTCCTAGGCATGAATACTAGAAATGGTCTGTCCTTTCCAATGGCAAATCTGGAAAAGAAAGTGGGATTTTCTTCCTTCTGAAATTTAAACAAGGTGATAGAATATTGAACAAACAACAAGGCTTTGTATGAGATGTCGTGTGCCAATATTTTGTCCGAATCAAACTATCCAAGGACATAGAGCCACAGTTTTTCTAGTTTGACGTCTTACCTTTCAAATCGGTTCCATGATGAGTCATTAAAATTTAGAACGAACAGGGTTTGAAAAAAAAGTCTAATACTGGAGGTCGGTGCTGACAATGCCAGCCAGCACCCAGCACCCAGCAGCCAGCACCCAGCAGCCAGCACCCTGCACCCAGCATCCAGCACCCAGCAGCCAGCACCCTGCACCCAGCAGCCAGCGCCCAGCACCCAGCAGCTAGCACCCAGCAGCCAGCACCCTGCACCCAGCAGCCAGCACCCAGCAGCCAGCACCCAGCAGCCAGCACCCTGCACCTAGCACCCAGCAGGCCTGTTGCCTTATTAACAATCTTAGAAATGTGATGGGTTCCAATGCCTTCAGCGCCAGTTAATAGTACTGTTCTGATCAAAAATGACAGTAGCTGCAGTATATATTCTGGTATAGCAAACGTCTAGTTTAAACACTGATTGATGAGCTGCATACTATACTGTGCTTGACACGGATGAATAGAGGATCAGGTGGAAGCAAGATGCTTGTTGGGTTCTCATAGTGAGCTCAGAAGATAAACCAATCAGTGAGATGAGAGTTACCTTTGCTACAACAAACAACCTCACAATGAAAACGGATTGGCATAGCGAGGTTCTCAAGAGCATACACAAGCATCCATAATAGATGATGCTTCTTGTTATTAATCCTTCTTTGACGATATATCAATCATACATTTCTGTTATCAACTGCACTGACTGCCGTTCAATAGCTCAAGGACATCCCATCGAGCGATAAACACCCGGTGACACAAAATGCCAATATTTTGATGAGGATCGCCCGGGACAGGCCCCAGAAACCCCATTCAACCCACAGGTTAGGTTATAATGAGGCCCCCAGCAACAGCCGGAGAGGGCTTTAAGGAAATATTATGTCTTATACTGGGACGGTAGTTAATTGCTCACTCTGTTATCGACAAACCAATATTCGCTATAACGGTAATTTAGATTAGCGAGGTCACATGTACTTGAATGTTGCTGCATACCTGAGGCGATTTTGAGCTTTGTCTACATGGAACATGCTCCCAGTGACCAAAACTCCGTATCGACATTAGCAATGGTCGTTAAGTTGATAAACTTAAATGTTCTCAGGTAAACGCAAGCTGCTTGTACACACTGAGTTGTGTTAATGCAAGAAAGGTGTAGACATTCCAGGAGTTAAATCAACATTATTGATGTTAATGATCGCATGACAAATGCACGTACTGGCATTTCTGCAGGACATTTTGGTGACGTACAGATTACTTGCTGAATTATTGACCCATGCATTATTCTCAGTTGCCGCGGTGAGATCTAGCATAGACTGCTCTATGCCTACAGCGGTCCAGTGAATCAAGACTGATTTACTGCGCACATTTGACGGGCACCCGATTTGTTAGTGTAGGCAACAATTGTTCCCGTTTTAAAAGCAGTGGTGTGAGTGTGTGTGTGTGTGTGTGTGTGTGTGTATGTATGCGTGTGTGAGTGTGTGTGTGTGTGTGTGTGCGTGTGCCCACGTTTGAAGGTTTCTGCTTTAAAGGCACATAAATAGACTGTTATATTTATGAATATGCCAGACTAGAATTACTCTACAAAAAGAGACCAACAACAGACCGATCCCAGCAAACACTGAGCCAGAAATTGCTTTCTACAAATGATGGCACTAAACGTTTACAAACTGTACAGTCGCCAGAGCACTCTAACTTTCACATAGACTATTTAAAAGACAGCTAGAACGATTTATGTCTGTCTGTGTGTGTGTGTCTGTCTGTCAGTCTGTCTGTCTGTCTGTGTGTCTGTGTGTCTGTCTATCTATCTGTGTGTCTGTCTATCTGTATGTCAGTCTGTCTGTCTGTCTCTCTGTCCATTTGCCTGTCCGCACTCGGTCCATTCCATCATCTAGTATTATGTATGTATGTATTTTGTATTTTTTATGTATGTCGTTATGTTTTAATGTATGTATGTATGTATGGTATGTATGTATCTTATGTAGTGTTTGTATTTTTGTTTTTTTGTTTTTTTTTTTTTGTGTAGTTTGCTAAATTTGTTTTTTTCTTTTTATCTTTTTTTTTTTTGTTGTGTTATTTTGTTTTTTTTGTGTTGTTTTTTTGTTTTTTTGTTTTTTGTTTTTAAATGCTTTTTGTTAGGTTGGTTCTTGTTTTTTACTTGATGTTATATATTTGTTTTTATTTTTATTTGTGTATTATTTTGTTGATGTGGTTTATGTTGTTTGTATTGTATATATGTTTTTGTGTTTGTTTAGTTATTTTTTTTATGTTTTTTGTTGTTTCTTTTTTTGTTTTTTTTTTTTTTTTTTTTGATTTAATTTTTTTATGTATTTATGTATGTATGTATTTATGTATGTATGTAAGTATGTATGTATGTAATGTAATGTTGTATGATTGTATGATGTATGATGATGATTAGTAGTTGTATGTATGATGTATGTATGGTATTATGTTTGTAATTTTTATGTAGTAAGGGGATTATGTAGTATTTATGTATTTTTATTTGTTTTTGTTTTTTTATTTTGTTAGTTAGGGGTTTGTTTTGGGGTTTTCATCATTGCCTCCGGACATGCCATAGGGCTCAATCCCCCCCTAGTATAAAACCCAACGTCCCCAGGTAATGTAACGTCTATTTATTAAAAAGTCTTTTGACGGTCCGGGGGCGTCCGTTTTTTGCTGTGCCGACTAATTCCCAAATCTGCCATTTTGGGGAGTATGGGTTCCTCCACCAAAGTCCTCTATCTTCCCCTTCTCTGAGGGCATTTAT
>CAJHNH020000786.1:0-52500 GCA_905116865.2 Candidula unifasciata
ATTCACTAGTGTGTGTGTGTGTGTAAAAAGGGGGGGGGGTTGTACAGTTTTAAGTTATGAGTTAGATTACTTCACAGCACTCGGGACACATACATATGTGCTCAGATTCCCACCTTTAACATATTCATCAGTGTAGCTCGGTTAATACGAGTAGTACTAGGCCTGTGCTGGTTGATAAGACTTCGTGAGCCTCCGGTGTGCTGTTCGTGTTTGGCTCTGTCGATCTTCACTCCCAATTATCGTATTCTTAGCAGTGATGTGGTCATGTTACTTCCAAAAGCCTCGGAACTTGCTATCTGTCTAATGGTATTGACAATGTCTGCGTTACCTCGGGCTGGTCATCTGCAATTATTGAGGAATGCTACAGTGCACAGCGGTGGGCTATTGCCGTTGTGACAGCGTATGAGTGTAACAAGTACAGCAAGCACTCGTTTAACCCTACTGGCCACTGAGACATAATGTGCTAAGCTCAAAAAGTCACATATTAATTCTTTCTTTCTAAGACATTTGTCGATTTAACTCTTTGATCTGTGCGCATTTGTTACATTCAACAATAGTTCAAAGTTATACATCCCAAAATGGAAGGCAGTTTTTTTTTTTTTTTTTCTAAGTCCCACCCCCGCTGTCGTCTGACTGAACAGGCTTTCTGAGACTTGCGTCCGGGGGATTATTATCCGAATGGTCGTACTCTGTGTCATGGGAGTTGATCGCTCAATCCTGCGGTCCTGGGGGGGGGGGGGGGCCCTAAAGGCCAGCCATTCAACAATAAATCTTTTCATCCAGAGGGTTTTAAAAAAAGTATGCGACAAATGGAATTAACCAAACTTTTGTGATAGCAAATTTTAACATAACAGCTGCACAGAGAAGAAACAGTTTTGAAAGGCCCATTATATTAGGAATAACCACTAAAACGCATGGTCAAGGGTCACTCGATGGGTAATGAGGTCAACATCACGCCTGGAGCCTTCATTTTCTATAATATTACCTGCTACTCATTTTAGCCTGCGTTGACCTGAAAGTCAAGTTCATCAGTGTCGATATCAGCAGTTCGGTAAACTTTACGAAAATCTTCCCAAACAGATTTAGCCCTGCCTATTTACACACTAGGTCACTTTTGATTGGTAGTTGGCGAGCCTTGTCAACTTTCCACATGGTTATGGGGGTGTTCCGCGATACCGTTGATATCATGTGTTGTATTATTCAGCACGTCAGCGTTTTCAACGCTCTAAAAAAAATGCCAATCTGGCCCTAACATAAACCCACTACGAGAGTGTTGCAACCTATGTCACGGGCATTCTCTTTCTCAGAAGGAAAACGTGTATGCCAGACAGCGCAGAAAGCAAACAGCAGAGCGGGACACAACCGTAACATTCAGCAAAGTTAAACCACCCAACAAATTATGAATGAAAAGTGAGCTAGTGCGTAAATGGGCAAAGCTAACTCTGTTTGAGGAGATTTTCTTAATACTCACCCAATAGTTCTGTCACAGTCACTAGTGTCTGTATGTAACACATTTTAGGGCGGTGTAGACAAGGGGTCGTGAGCCTGAGGGCTTTAGGGTCATTAGGCTTGTGCTATCGCCACGGAATGTACAGGTTATGATGTTTAATTGTGCCCCCGACAGAAAAACTCCGTCACCTTACCGGCGGTTAATGACGTTAGCTAGATTAACACATTCTGGAAGCCGCAGGAGCACATGGACTAGAATCTTGCTTAGCGATTCAGATAAGTTAAGTTAAAATTCATATCGACCCTGTCCATTATGGTATCAGGAAAGTCCTATGAAAAAAAATGCGACCGGGAGGTGTTGACCACATCACCCATCGAGTGCCGATTGTCTATACAAAATGTAAGACTAACATCATTTGACGATACGCAAGGGCGTTAAAGGAGTCCATTATGCACTAGTTCTGACATTTTCTAAGCGTTAGAACTCTGTACAATAATAAAGTAAAAGTAAAGTAAAGGACCAATTGTTGTATACCAATTGACACTTGGTGGGTGATATGGTCAGCATCGCCCCGGCCGCCTTTACTTTCCATGACTTTTATCTGATATCCGTTTAAGATAGGTTAACCTGAGAGCCAATATCATTTCTAATAAGGGGGGGGGGGGGGGGGGGGGGGAAGCCCAGCGCCGTCCGGATTTGAACCCACGACAATCAGATCTGCAGACCAGTATCTGCCAGCTAGGCCATGACAACTCTCTATAGTAAAATGGGCTGACTGAACGAAATACATGTAATAGCTTTATTTTGGTCGGAAATACTGTACCAGAATATCGCCTCAAAATTCCCTGCTATTTATAGTTGAGATATAATTACAAATCTATACATTCTTTGGTGCTTGCTTTTATCCTCAACGCTGGAACAGCCCACAGACCTTCCGTTTTCTGGCAGCGCGGCTTCACGAACGACAACTAATTTGACTAGAAAATCGTTACTCTCGTTGATATCAGTGATTCTCAGCCTTTTCTCATGAGCTACAAAACGGAAAATTGTTCGGCAGCCCACTTGATTTCTAGCCGGTCAAAATGGACGTTAGGCAGAGGCACTGTTCGAAGCTGAGACAATTTTTTTGCTTCTGCCGGACGATGGCCGATGCATTTTTGCTCAGTTTGTAGACTGGCTATAGTTTGGTCGCTTTATCGTTCGTTCGGCGTACGATGTATTACCGTCCGGTGTTAACATGGTTAAATGGTCTGCGACTAACGATCCGACTTGCCTGCTGTGTAAATCGAAGCAAACTCTTGAGCACGTCCTGTCCGCGTGCAGCAAAGCCCTAGGTCAAGGCCGATACACCTGGCGACACAACAATGTGCTAAAAGAGTTAGCAGCCGTTGTCGACCAGGCTAGAATGAGGGCTAACGCCAGAGCCAGTTCTAGCATCGTCCCCATTCGTTTCCTCAAGGCTGGGCAGGTTCCAAAAGGTAAGGTCAACCAAAACGCATTCGCTCCATCTGTGCTAGACTCTGCGAGGGACTGGTTACTGGTGGTTGATCTGCCGGACCATGAACGGTATCCCGAGTTGATCCGTAAGACCGGCCTGCGACCGGACATAGTTCTCCATTCTGCGCAAAAACGGCAGCTCATCCTGATCCAGCTGACGGTCCCATATGAGTCGCGTATGGAGGAGAATCACATGTATAAGCTCGAGAAATACAGTGATTTAGCAGCCGGTCTGAGGAGAAACGAGGCTTACACAGTACGGGTATTTGCCGTCGAAACGCAACAACGTAGGGGACGGGCCTCGGTGAGCTGGTCCGGGTGTCTAGTGGAAAAGGGTTTCTCTCCCCCCCCCCCCCTTTGAAAGTCCATCGTGTCCGAATTGTCTGCCAGTGTTCCTCTGCCAACTGCTAATAAAAGTCCAACATGTGTCCGGTAAACCAATCGTAAGCTTGTCGCTCGGTCGTCCAGGCATGCCGACTGCTTTAATTAGGCTGCCGCGGCGGCTTCTTATCTCACAGTACCTTCTGCAAAACCACTAAGTCGTCTTGTCTCTGGCCGAAAGAAAAACACCATCCGGTAATTCCGTGCAGCAGGGAACCAGCCCTGAGCCTCATGAACTCAGGAGGGCCCACCTCCGAATGCGTCTAGGAATCGTGGGCCGAAACGCGTGTCGACGAGGATAATTTCTACTGACGACTGGTAGATCCCTGCTGTACTCGCTCCCTGTGAGTTTATTCCTATTGGTCGCCCAGCTTCTAGTTGAATGCATGGCGTGACACTGTGAGCTGCGGATTTCGTTTTGAATGTTTTTTCGACTGTGACCAACGTGGTGGTGTGAATTGTAGATTCATAAAATGGCGCGATGCCTGTCCTGCAATGTTGGTGGTGCCCGTATGTGATCAAAATTAATCGCGTGGGCAATTGCTGATCTGTTGGTGACTTCTGCTACCATCAATGATGAACTGCATTTCTAAATGTCTAACTGTTTGTGTTAGCACTTCGGATGGCTGCTGTATGCTTTAATGAGAGTTTATGCTAGATATGATGAGACAGCAGTCTGTCAATCTTTCCACAAGGGACTGTGATAAACTTTCTGTGTGTTTTTCGTTGGCACAGGAGCGGAGCAAATATGGGGTGACCCGTTTGCTATGAAGCTGAAACTAAGACTACCAAACTACCAGACTTCTAACCAAATACACTAACAAGACCAAATTTATGTGGCAATTTATTTGTTAAATAGGATGTCACAAAACTACAACTTCCAGATAATGAAACATCTGCTGCTTAGAGGTTATAAAATATACTTTACCAGAGTGGTGTTTCTAATATACGAAGCGCTGCAATAACATTCATTCTATTTTTATTTTTTACCGACATGGCTGAGAAAATCTTTTCACGTACATAGGAAACAAATTAACAGCCCAACAATTTGAAAAATATATAAACGGAAATGAATATTCCTTTAGGTAGGGCATCCACCTTCAGTGTTGGAGGTGCTCGGTTCAAACCCCAATGAGGTCTGGAATTTTTGTTACATGCTTCCAGTAATTTCCCCTGGTCTCTCGGTAGTAACACCGGATGGCCGTGTGTAATGTATATTGCGCACGAAAAAAAAATACCTCGGCAGATGGAAATTTGAAAAAAAATAGCCAAACGGTGCTGCCCGGGGCAAAATTTGTACTTAACAATCTAGACAAATTATTTCAGGATCCTCGCGGAGTTCGTGCACTGCGCTGAGATTCTTTAGACTCATGATTGAGTTAGAAGTAGAACGGACCACCTATGGGTCACACCCGTGTGCCATGATGATGATTATCTGTTGAATAAACAATAAACAATAAACAATTTCTTGTTACATAATTAGTCGGAAATTATTGTCGGCCCACCACGACTTTCCCCTGGCTTACCCCTGGACCCCGCGGCGTATGTGTTGAAAAAATCTGGTTTATATATTCTGACATCTATGTAGATTGTCATAATATATAATCCTGTGCAATATGTTGAGTGGCAAGACAAGCATGCGGGAAGACAACTGAAATGCAGGTGTATTTGTAGGTTGGTGGATGAGTATCGGTGTGTGGATAGAAGAGATGGGTGACTCGCAAGACAAGCACGCGTTAAGACAAGAGAAGTGCAGATTACGTAGGTGAGTGAGCAAGTAGATGAATGGGGGTGGGGAGAGGTAGATATATTAGATAGGTGTGTTTGTAGGTGTTTGGGGTAAGTTGCGTATTCTTCACAGGACGTTGCAGAACCAACCCCAACAGCCCCTGGCTGTTGTGTGGTTTTTCTTGTCAAATTTACGTCCAGTAGTTTGTCATTGCTTTGTGGATTGTCGGCTTTCTTGATACCACTGTCGAACCTAACCAAAGGCGCATGGCCCGCAACTGGTTTCGAACCCGGCATCCCGGCATTACGAAGCGTTTGCATCGACTTAGCCACAGAGACGACAGGTGTGTAAGCAAGACAAAAAACAGGCAAGATATTGCCTGTTTTTCTGACATGTATATTACTTTTCAAATGTAGTGTCCTCTGTGCAGAGATCCCAGCACCGAAAAAGTGTTTTAGAAATCGAATGCTTCTTCTTCTGCCATCGCTCTTTGAAAATGGATTACAGTTGGTACGTTGAGTTGTGGTATATAGCTAGACTGCAATATATATGCCTTTGGGCATCACCCACCCAATCAATGGTGGTGTCCTTATATGATTCATATTGATTGCGCGCGCAACTGCTGATCTGTTGGCGACTTCTGCTACCGTCGATGATGAACTGCATTTCTAATGCCAAACTGATTATGTTAGCACTTCTGATGGCTACCGTATGCTTTTAATGCGTGTGTATGCTAGTGCATATGATGGTACAGCAGTCTATCAATCTTTCCATTAGGGACTGCGACGAACCTTCTGTGTGTTTTTCGTTGGCACAGGAGCGGAGCAATTATGGGTGACTCGTTTGCTATGAAGCTGCAACTAAGATTACCAAGATTTCACCCAATATTCCAACCAGTCACCTTTCACAACGTACTTGCTAGAAGAAAGCAGTTGGTTTATTCGCCTTCCCTCGGGAATGAAGCCTCAGAAGCCGGGGAGGAGGAGGGGTCGAATCGACTACCCGAAGATGCAAACACACACACACACACTCACACACAAAGCATACCAGAGCTTCACCTTGGAAGATTGGCACCTCACCGCAGCATATTCCTAATAATCGCGGTGGATGTAGTGGCCGAATGCAGATTAATTCAGTTTTGGGGACGGCACTATCTATTCTTTTTAATGAATTTTGATTTACCCCCCCCCCCCCCCTTTCCTTCCCCCATCCTCCAATCTCCCTTTTCCCTGTTGCATTCCTTCGTTCAGAGCTCGTTTCACAAAGCTCCGCCTGTCCTAATTTTCTTCATTTTTCATAACAGTGATGGTTTTTTTATTCTGAACGTTTTGATCGTTGATAAAGACTGGTCGAAACACTCGGTTTTCATCGGTGTACGTATTTGTTTCTCCCTGGGTTGGGCTCCTTTCTTTTCGCAAAGAAAATATATATCTAGCCCTATATGCCCAAAACACCTACAGGCGTGGAAAAGGGACCTTTATTTTATTTGTTTATATACTATCTGAGAAATCCTTACCTGACACCCAGACACTGCTGTGTTCTTTCTTGTATCCATCGGGTGACCTTCCTTCCCGTTCACGTATATGCTGGATGCATCCTTTCGTACAGAACCCAACGATTTCTTCAGCTAATCACACACACACACACACACACACACACACACACACACACATTCACGCATACCCACACGCATACACACACGCACGCACGCACACACACACACACACACACACGCATACACACCTTTACACACGCACGCACACACATGCACACAAACACACACACACCATACTTGTCCCAAGGTGACTCACAGGTGTAGTAAGATGAGTGCCGTTGACATCACTGGCGGGGTGTGACAAAATGGCAAAAATGTGTCTTTTTAACATCTAAAAAGTTTGTGAGTGTGTGTGTGTGTGTGTGTGTGTGTGTGTGTGTGTGTGTGTGTGTGTGTGTAAGTGAGTGAGTGTCTAAGGGGATGATGGTACATTTTCCATATCGGGTACTAAACGACCTGGCAATGTCACTTTCGGTGACAGGAAATTTTCCGCACCGTGTACCACCTGACCTTGCCACGCCATGACTACCGTGTTTAGCAATAGCAAAATCAGCAAACCGCCAAGAAGAATCTGCATTCGTCACTGAACTCTCTCTCTCTCTCTCTCTCTCTCTCTCTCTCTCTCTCTCTCTCTCTCTCTCTCTCTCTCTCTCTCTCTCTCTCTCTCTCTCTCTTTATCTCTCTCTCTCTCTCTCTCTCTCTTGTTGTACCCCACCAGGACATCGTTGCTGAACCAACCCCAGCACTTTCTTTGGCTGTTGTGGTTTTTCTAGGCAAATTTTACGTCCAGTAGTTTGCCATTGCTTACTAAACGGTCAGCGCTCGGTACCACTGTCGAAATTTAATACGACACAAATCGTCCGCAGCTAGCATCGAACCCGGCACCCAGACATTACGAAGCGCGTTAACAAGGCCTAATTCACAGACCCTTTTCAGCCGTTAAGCCATATTTATGGCCGGCTAAATTCAAGACCCCCGGCAAAAGATGGGTTGGGTTTCAAATAAGGAAAAATTTCATCCCACGGGGGGGGGGGGGGGGGGGCGACTGATTGTAATCACTGAACACAGCCTGACGTCCCATAACTGAAGCCCACCTGCTTTAACGATGTGTTGCTTAATAACCACTCGTATTACAACATTCCAGGCTCCAAGCTCAGACACCTTAGTCCCCACAATAATTTAGTAAGTAGGTTAAGCAGCTCTTTCTTACACAGTTGGAGACATTCCTGTCCAAGTATTAGTTTGTACGTATCCTTTCAAATGCATTAATATATTTATTTACTAGTTCTTTCCTTTTTTTTTTTTTTAAATTTGGCCTTTCTCGTGGAATCAAAGATTTCGTGGGGGAGTTTCCGGAAACGTTTAATAGTATAGTGTGATAGGGCTTGAAATATACACTTACTAATACTATCCCTAGCCATACTTTCTACCCCCCCCCCCCCACCCCCAACCCCCCGCTCTTCCTCTATAATATTTGACGTTCCTAGGAACTGTCAACGAAACCTGTAAGTCCCCGAAATAGGGTGAACTAAAAGAAAAATTCATATTTACCATTCAGTATGTCATTATTATAAGACTGTTACATGATTACGCTCTTTAATTAGGATTAACCCCGTTAAGTGCCAACTCCCAGCTCCCCCCCCCCCCTCCCACTACTTTTATAGTCTCGAAAATATGTTCTAGAGAAGGAACGAGATGAAGCCTCCCTGCTCCAAAGTATTCTCTGTGCGGGACGGTGGTAATGTGTTCAAATCATTTTCGATAATAGTTTTAAAACTGACCAGTGCCGCTTTGTAGTAATCATTATCGTTGTCACTTTTAAAATCCAGAAACCTTGAGATGTAAACCATTTGGCTCGGTAGTATGGATATCGCAACCCTTCGGCCTTGATTCCATAATGTTAGTTGCGTATCCTTTTCAGGACTTTGCAGAACCAACCCTAGTATTTTTTTTTTTTTTTTAGCTGTTGGGGTTTTTCTAGTCACTGCTTACTGAACGGCCAGGTTTCGGTACCACTGGTCAAACTAACGCAAGACAACCCGTCTACAGCTGGGATCAGACCCGACACCCAGACAGTACGGAGTGTGTTCGCAACTCCTAAGCCACGGACACTGACTGATTCCATGATAGACACCGTAAATCTGGGAAATATTTTCTGTTTACGCCGGAGAGTGAGCTCGGACCATAACGAGTGTGTAACTCGATCTCAGTACAGCTGGTTTAACCAACCTAGCCAGCTCGCCGAACATCATCGTCCCTTAACACCGCCTGTCTTTGAGTCACCAAAAGATCAGCTCCTTTGACGGTCAGGTACAATGGACTTCACGACTGCCTGCCTAATGTATGTCCAGCCATAACCTAAAGTCTGACTTAAGTCGACCATGGGCAAGCCACTCAAATGCTGTATCCAGATCTTTCTTGATCTACCAGGTAGTGAGCAAATGACCCTTTTTTACGTTAGGCCGGATTAGTCAAAGAGTACTAGGCATGCTGATTTTAACCAAGTCGACACTCTCTGTGGGTTTTGTGGTCACCTTTACTTCCCATAATATTTCCTGGCACCAGGCGTTCCGCCACATGGATAACACGAGGAGGGGGATGGGGTTACGTAAATGGAAGTATGGTGAATTAATCAGTGCGGAATTAAATAATTAATTATGCTTGCTGTCGTGTATTTGTAACCTCATATTTTAGCTTTGCACGCATCATTAAATTAATGAAAGAAAAAAAATCATTGATAGCTAACATGCAAACACACTTAGAGAAACCGGATTATAGAAAAAAAAGTTGCACTCTGGGACTGTCAGGCTTTGTTTTAACAGGTTTTTAAATAACCGATAGTTAAATGTTACATCAATCGGCTGTCACGTTATTCAATGCATAGTGTGGTGTGATAGTAATGTAAATGGTAATTTCCTGTTGGAACAAGCACGCTATAACTTGGTTTAGATAAACGACGCTCTATTGTCTATCCCAGAGATGGGATTTTTACAAAAGGAATTAAAGAGACTATAAGTTTGCCTACTAGCATGTCAACTGCAACGCGTTATTTGGCCTTAACCGAATCTGTCAGTGTGCGTCGACTTGTCTATGAATTTGCCAGTGTATTTCTTTTGTGCGTGTACTTTCCCGGCAGGTCTCTTTATCCCCTTATCCGTATAAGGAAGTTCACCCCTTGAAGCGACAGCCAGAAGGTAAACAGGATTTCTCATCGTTCGCCAGCTTCACTGCAGACCTGGCTACTTTTCGAAAATAAACAAAACTCAGGTAGATGTCGTACGCTGTTAAATCACCAGGTATTGCTTAGGCTTCATACTTCCCGCTTCGTTGAGAAAACAACGTACAAGTGCATCACTAGCTTTATGCCGCGCGTTGAAACTGGTGACAATAGTTAACGAAGTTAGCCCCGGTATTCACAAAACGTCGATAAGCGCTGTGTCCTAGTTTTTGTAGTAGCGTACCAATGAAAGGTTTCTGTGTTTCTTAATGTAGTTTGCTTTGTGTTAAACCATCACAAGGCCCATTCTGAGTGGAAGGATTACTTATGGTGTACAGCCCCGAGTAAGTTGCATGTGTCGCTGACGTCTTACTTCACTGTTATGTGTCGTGTAATTAAGGTCTAAGCATGCGTATGTTATGCGTGTAGGGAGGTATGTGTATGACAGAAAATATATTATACTGTGTATAGTAGTGTAGCGTGTAGTTATTACTATAGCTGAAGTCATATGTTTGGTTTTTGTACTTTGCACTGTTAGGTCATGTTCGTGTATATGTCTTTATAAATATTGTATGTATCGTTTACAATATACATGTGTACTAGTGATGTGTGTGAAGTGTGATCATTCCCCAGAAGTGAAGAGCTTCTTCTTATTTTAACGGCGAAATACACCCATGAAATCAGTCTAGTCTTGTAAAATAGGTAATACATAATTTTTAGAATTCTCCTCATAAGATTCTCTCTAGGCAAGAATGGTGGTCAAAACCGCGTTGATAGGTTACGGTCAAAGTTTGTGTTACTTTTCGTAATACTTTAGCTAGAGCTATCTGTTACTGTTATGTATGCACCTCTACTAGACAAGATGTTCCAGTAGTGTGTGTATGTGTGTGTGTGTGATGCGATCTGCTCTGGGCGATGAGTGTATGCTATTTGAGAAGCATATCTCCGGGATGTGTTTGTGTGTACAGTGTATTTACTAGGATGTATGATTATTAGAATTGAATATGCTACTGGTAGATATATACCAATATATATAAATATATATATGCACACACACACTACTTTTGCTGCTGTTGTTGTTTCTACTGCTGCTACTTCTACTACTACTACTACTACTACTACTACTACTACTACTACTACTACTACTACTACTACTACTACTACTACTACTACTACTACTACTACTACCGCTACAGCAGATCATTATCATCTACTTCTTTTGTTTTTACTGCTGCTGATATTATTACTACCGCCCTTGCTGCTAATACTTACTATTACTGCCGCTGTTACTGGGGTTAATATTATTGCTTCTGCCTTTTTTTCTGCCATCGCTGCTTGTGGGCGAGAAGTTAGACTTAGTTTAGGTCTTGCCCATCTGTCATTTGTGATGCAAGATGTCACTGAAATACTTAGTTCTAGTGGCGTGGAAGAGCTGGAGACAGTTGCTCGTTTTACAAAACTGGAATCCTTGGTCAAAAAGCATATCTAAGGCAGTAACAACAATGAGCAGATTACCAAAAAACAAGTTTTGATACAGAATTTGATGAACACAGCATTTTGCCTTTCTGTTGTGAAACTTGCTCGATATGATCTACTCAGAGAAGTAACTAAAAAGCGTTCTTTTACATACGTAGCCTACAAAGAATAGATGACATTAAATGACAAGACATGGTCACAAATACTGAGGCATTAGAAATAGCAAGTATCCCTCGTTTTCTCACTTCTCAATTTTTAATGGCTCGGGTAGCTAGGAGACACTCGGCGGATGGTGGATGGCAAGCCTTAAGGACAACCTTAGTGTTGAATGGATAGAATATGCAAATCTGTGGATATGTAGATTATGGCTGTACCGAATATTCGCTTCGTATTCGCTTTGGGGCCGAATAGTGGACCTAATAACTATTCGGTATTCGGCTGAATAGTTGCGGTCGGGCCGAATACGAATAGTGGTTACCTTACTCCAGTGTGTGTTAGTGTGTGTGTGAGTGTGTGTGTGTGTGTGTGTGTGTGTGTGAGAGAGAGAGAGAGAGAGAGAGAGAGAGAGAGAAAGCTCATGCATTTTTCGTTCTTTCAGGGTGTCTTCGCTCAAATCAAATTTAAAAATATTGCTAACGAGAATATGAAGGTGCGTTTAAATTACATCGGCCGAGCAAACGATGGTTTTGAAAGAGGCGGGACCCCGAAGACAACAAATCACAGACATCAGAATGAGACAGTCGTCATTTTTCAGCCATGTTATGAGAAGAGGGAAAATGGAACATTTAGTGACAACTGGAAAGATCTGTGGAAGGAGGGATAGAGGAAGACAACGATAGAAGATTCTTGACAGTCTTGTTGCATGGCATGGAGGTGTGTCAGCACACGAACTGATACATGCTGCAGGAGATAGCAGGTTGTGAAGAGGCATGATCGCCCACGCCAGTTGGCAAGGCACCTTTTGATGATGATACACTATTCGTATTCGGCCGAATAGTTGGTCTCACTATTCGTATTCTGCCGAATAGTGAAAATTACTATTCGGTACAGCCCTAATGTAGATGAACCAGGAAGAAAAGAGATACTTACATTGTTACAGATGTAAACATCGAAGAAGATGGGCTATTAAACAGCAATCTGTCTCGGAAACTGAAATACGCAGGGGTTGTTGCCTCACAAGCAGATAGAGTCACTGAATGAAAATAAGACAGTGGGAACAGATAGAGGGAAGAGAGAGAGAGAGAGAGAGAGGGGGGATGACTTTGCTGTTTAGAGCCAATGCATCTTCATGTCTTGGAGTGTCCCGTTTACAGCTAAAAATGTTAATAGGATGTCCCATTTTCAATATTTCCAGCCTAGTATAAGTTCATGACTCACACCCATAAGCGAGTCATTTTATGATTTGTTTTTAGTTTTCGTCATTGTTATTCACTACAGAGCCGAATTATTCAAAGAGCTGTGACATTGTCGATCTCTTTGCTATTGATTTTAATACGTGGCTGATGAGCTGTATTTCATTATGGACCTAATGTGTGTATATATATATGTGTGTGTGTGTCTGTATACTGTGTGCGTGTGTAAGAACACTTTTTTTTTTCACTTTCCTGTTTGACTCTCAGTATTAATTCTTTTGAGTCATGTACATTGTTGCAAATCTTTTAGAATCCCGTTCCAATTATTTTGTGTGTGTGTGTGTGTGTGTGTGTGTTAAGGTGGCAGAGGTTTGTTTCTGTATAAATTATGTCAGGGACTCCTCAAATTTGTTCCGCGGACTATCGAATGGGAACCACTAACTATAGAGCAATGTTTTGTCTAAACTCTTTTGAATAACAACATAAAATGTGACTAGCCAGCTCAACAGAAGGAATAGAAAAGATCGCACAATCTGGCTAGGCAGCTCAACAAAAGGAATAGAAAAGATCGCACAATCTGGCTAGGCAGCTCAACAGAACGAATATAAAAGATCGCACAATCTGGCTAGGCAGCTCAACGGAGGAAATAGAAAAGATCGCACAAACTGGCTAGGTAGCTCAACGGAGGAAATAGAAAAGATCGCACAAACTGGCTAGGTAGCTCAACGGAGGAAATAGAAAAGATCGCACACAAATGACTAGACAGTCCCAACAGATTGAGTTGAAAAGAGAAATAAGATAACCAAGGAACTTTCCTTCATATAGCAGGCCCTCGGTCGGCTGAAAAAGGATCAAGTTTATAATTTTTGTTTATCAGTTGGAATTGGAAAAGACGCACAGAAGTTACAAGATAGTTCAATGGATGGAATGGAAAAGACACCTAGAAGTTACTAGATAATTCAACGGAGGGAATGGAGAGCAAAAGTTTCATTTGAATTATCTTGGTATACTTGCAAACTGAGCCCAAAACAACAAGATATGACTACAACTTAAACGAAAAGAAAGAAATTACGAAGACAAACACAAGCGAAAGTTTCGACTGTGAGTTCTTATCGAAATGATAGAAAAAGTTAAAGTCGAGAGGATCGACTTCATTGCAGCGGATTTGTCCAATATGGCTCAGTTTCTTTGCTCAGAACGGCTTTTCGCCTGTCAAAAGCGCCGCACAGAGCACGAACTCCGTAGCTGCGACGACGATCCCCAAGGATCTCCGTAAAATCTGCACTGGTGAATTTAAGAGAGCAGCCGTGAAACGAAATGACAGAATGATACAAAAGGAGTTTGATCAGCACATCTGACAGAATGACTACTCAGAAGAAAGGCAATCGATCTATTCTTTATACCAGTGATTCCCAAACCGTACGCCGCGGCACTCAGGGAAACCACAACCTCTTCACAGGGGCCCCACGAAATATTTTAAAAGCTTCAAAATTTATTTAACCAGGACACGAATAGTCATACTTTTACCTAGGTTGGGGCGCTGGGGAAAAAAAAAGTCATTGAAAAAAGGCGCTGCGACCAAGAACAGTTTGGCAAACACTGCCTTTTACTATTCAGAGCGGCCCAGTTAGATATTCAGTTAAATTTAATGGAATTACTTGTTTCAGCTTGACTGCAATCACCCCCATATTTTCACCAATTTTTAGGTATTCCGTACTGTATTAAATTCTGTCGTTTATTATTATTTTACCTTTGATAAAGCATTATTGTTTACATAATATTTCTTCTTCGCCCGTGTGTCACCGGGGCCCTCACGGGAAGCAAAGAATAGTGACACTGCACCCTACCAGGCATGTCGTAAAAGGCGACTAAGGGTAGGGTTGGGCGTGAGGTTGGCTACCTCATCCTGTAAAAACCATAGCCACAAAAACCAACCAACCATGGATAAGTCAAAAAGAGAAGCAAATAAACTCCAGCCAACCAAGATGAGGGGAGGCTCTTCAAATAGAAGAAGTATGACACGGTGTGGAGAAAGCCGTAAGGAGTCCGGATCGTTGACTTAACTCCTCTCAGCTAGGAAAACCTCCAGAATTGGCACCTGGAATGTTAGAACTCTCTATGATATAGGGAGAAACAATGGAAGTAGCAAAGGAAATGAAACATTATAGAATTAGTATTTTGGGGTTATGTGAAACTAGATGGACTGGGACAGGGAAAAGTATTCTCAATTCAGGAGAAACTATTTTGTTCTCAGGACACACAGAGGAAAATTCGCCGCACAGTGAAGGAGTGGCCCTGATGCTTTCAAAAGAAGCAGACAGAGCACTAATAGAATGGGAAGCTGTGAGTCCCAGAATAATAAGAGCATCTTTTAGAACAGTAAAACAGAAGGTGAACATGTCGGTAATACAGTGTTATGCACCAACAAATGATAAAGATGCATCCGTTAAGGAAGAATTTTACATGCAGCTTCAGAATATTATAAATAATGAAAGAAAGGGCAACTTAAAAATGTTGATGGGTGACTTGAATGCTAAGATAGGATCAGACAACACAGGTTATGAAGAAATTATGGGGAGACATGGTCTAGGAGAAATGAATGAAAAATGGAGAATTGTTCACAAATTTTTGTGCAGGTAACCAGTATGTTATTGGTGGAAGTATTTTTCCCCATAAAAGTATACACAAGGCAACATGGGAATCACCAGACCATAAGACAACTAATCAAATTGACCACATATGTATTAACAAAAAGTTTAGATCATCCCTTTACGATGTTAGGGCTTTCAGAGGTGCCGATGTATTTACTGACCATTTCCTGGTGATAAGTAAAATCAAGTTGAAACTAAAAAGATATATAACATCTTATAATCATAGAAACCAATATAATGTAGGCTTTCTCAGAGATAAAGAAATTAAGGAACAGTTCTCAGTTACGGTCTCTAATAAGTACCAGGTGTTGCAGCAGTTAGCTGAAGATGTCAACACAGAAGTCTGCTGGGATCAGATCAAAGGAATCTGGAATGAATCTTGCGTAGAAGTTCTTGGCAAGAAAGAAAGGAAACATAAAGCATGGATAACACCAGAAACCATTAAATTGATTGAAGACAGGAAAAGTAAAAAGGCAGAATTAAACAATAGCAAAACTAGAGCTGCTAAAGCTAGAGCTCAGGAGAATTACACAGAAGCCAACAAGGAAGTTAGGAGGCATATAAGGGCAGATAAAGTGAAATATCTAAATGATCTAGCACAAGAAGCAGAGACAGCAGCAGCAAAAGGAAACATCAGAGAACTTTACAGCAACACAAGAAAATTAGTAGGTAAATATAGTCAGCCAACTGGATCAATCAAAAATAGTCAAGGAAAGGTACTTACTAACACTAAAGATCAAATGGACAGATGGGTTGAATATTTTGAAATGCTTCTAAATAGACCAGGCCCAGAGGTTCCCCCAGATATCCAGCCTTTAGAAATGGAACTGAATATCAACTGTGAGATACCATCCAAAGAGGAAATTAGAAAAGCTATAAATCTTCTTAAGGAAGGAAAGGCGTCAGGCCCAGATGGTATCCCAGCTGAAGCCATCAGGACCAACATAAACACATCAACAGAATTGCTACATAGATTATTCAGTAAAGTCTGGGAGACTGAAGAAATACCAGCAGACTGGAGAGAAGGATATCTTGTGAAACTGCCCAAAAAAGGTGATCTACAGGAGTGTGAAAACTATAGAGGAATTATGTTGCTGTCAGTTCCTGGAAAAATATTAAGTAGAATTATTTTGGAAAGATTAAAAGATGCTATTGATAAAATGCTAAGAGATGAGCAGGCGGGTTTTCGGTCCAACAGATCCTGTACTGATCAGATAGCCACATTACGTATTATAATAGAGCAAAGCATTGAACTGAACTCACCACTTTACATTGGATTTATAGACTATGAAAAAGCATTTGACAGCATTGATAGGGAATCTCTCTGGAAATTGATGGGGCACTATGGAATCCCACAGAAAATTATCAACTTAGTAAAGGCAACATATAAAGACATGAAATGTCGAGTTTCTTCATGAGGGAAAGCTAACAGATGCATTTGAAATAAAAACAGGTGTGCGACAGGGATGTCTTTTGTCGCCTCTCCTATTTTTACTGGCTATAGACTGGACTATGAAAACAGTAACTGCTAACACCAAGAATGGAATTCAGTGGACCCCTACAAAACAGCTTGATGATCTGGACTTCGCTGATGATATTGCCCTTCTGTCCCATTCACGGAATCAGATACAAGATAAATTAAATATACTTAATGCGAGATCACAGCAGCTTGGTCTGAAAATCCATAAAGGAAAGACAAAGATAATGAGAATAAATCAGGCAAATAGTAATGTGGGTTTCTCTTAATGGCACCCCCACTCCAAGACGTGGAGTCGTACACCTATTTGGGCAGTAATGTAGATAAAGATGGAGGAACTGATAGAGATATTAAAATAAGAATACAAAAGGCAAGAGGGGCTTTCATAGCACTAGGGAATTTGTGGAGGTCAAAAGAAATTAAAAGAAATACTAAACTAAAAATTTTTAATTCTAATGTCAAATCAGTACTATTGTATGGGGCGGAAACATGGAGAACAACGAAGGCAATTACTAATAAATTACAGACATTCATTAACTGGTGCCTGCGCAGAATAGAGGGAATAAAATGGTATGATAGAATAACTAATGTAGAACTTTGGGAGAGAACTAAACAGGCTCCAGTGGATCAGGAGGTGAGGAGAAGACGCTGGCGTTGGATAGGGCACACACTGAGAAAACAGGAGAACAGCATAACTAGAATGTCTTTGCATTGGAACCCACAGGGGCATAGGAATAAAGGAAGGCCAAAAAACACATGGAGAAGAGAGCTGGAGAATGAGGTTAGAAAGATTGGGAGGACATGGGGAGAGCTCCATGTAATGGCGAAGGATAGAACGACTTGGCGTGAGTTGGTTGAGGGCCTATGCTCCATTGGGGGATAAAAAGGCAGAAGAAGAAGAAGAATATTTCTTCTTCTGCTTCTTCTTCTTCTCTTCCACCTTGTACCTCATCGTTTATTATTATTTTACCTTTGATAAAGCATTATTGTTTACATAATATTTCTTCTTCTGCTTCTTCTTCTTCTCTTCCACCTTGTACCTCATCGAAGTGTCGGAGGAAGATGTAATGTTCGTTGATGAGCTCTGTCAAGAGCATTATAAAGACTGATGTTTATTTCTGTAAGGCTGTTCCTAATGCCATCACTCCATATTTTCCGAGGTCTTCCACTCGCTCTATACCAGTTGTAACATTTCAGTGTGGCTCGCTATGGCAGATAGTACTAGAGCATTCTTGTTAGGTGCTAAAACCACTTCATTTGTTGTTCTTTGATGACCGGTAAGACTAGCTTTATTCCTAGCATTCGTCTGATTTCATGATTTCGTATTCTGTCTTTCATTGAAACTCTTACAGCTCTTCTAAAGCATTTCATCTCTGTTGTCACAATTTTACGTTTATTGGAGGATGTAAGTGTCCACGTTTAACATTGATATCATAGTAGTGGCCAACACATAGTTTGAATAATATTTGAATACCATAATATAGTCATTTCAGTCACTTCATTGTGTGTGTGTGTGCGTGTGGTGTATGTGTATGTTGTGTTTTATTTCTTGTGTTCATATGATAAAGGCTAATCTACGCAATGTTATCTATTTGTATATTGATTTGATTTGATTCAAGAACCGACATCGCAGCACTAAGCGCTCCGTCCCCATCTTCAGCAGCCAGCGAAGAGTTCTGATACTAATGGTGCCAGTAGCATTCTGATTAAACGTCCGTCTTGCATTTTCTCTGAGCCTCGAGCATCTGCCAGAACCTCTCGTCACTCCCCACTGCATCAATCTCGCCAGACTGTGGTGATCCATCTGCTCCTCCGAACTGTACACGCTCTCCCACAAGGCACTAACCAGTCTGCGTTATCATGTATCAGTAATCCACCAAGTTGTGCAGAGCCAGCCAGTCTGTCCGCCTGTTCATTCCCCAACACACCGGCATGACCCGGTGAAAAAATCCAGACAATACTCCTCACCCGTGTCCTCCGCAGCGAAGCATGCCACTCTGCACGAAACATGTCTGTTCTGATCTTTCTCAGCATGCTTTCTGAATCAGTTACAATCACGTGTTTGTCTATTATAAGTGGTTTTGTAAAGCTCACGTATACTTTAATATACTTTTCTCATTGCAATATGCGATAGCAGGTAAAGTATCCCAAAGCTGGCAAAAGTGTCTGGGGTGCTGAATATACTTCAAGCACGCATGCACAAGTGCCCTAGGCACGACCCTAAAGAAGAATACTGACTAGCACAGGTACATAAGGCAACATGGAACCGCCAGCACTGTCATAATAAAGGTTGTACATCAATATTGTATAGACCATTAAAAGTCATCCATGCTAGTGCGTCATTTGGGTTCAGGACAGCGGGCTTCTTGCAAAGTGGCAAGCTTTACTGCGGAGGTTTTTTCACCGGCCTGCGCTAGTGTTTTGGGAAATTAACAGGGGGACAGACTGGCTGGCTCTGCACAACTTGGTGGAATACTGATACATGGTAAGACAGACGTGGTTAGCGCCATGGTTAGTGGGAGAGCTGTACAGTTCGGAGGAGCAGATGGATCACCACAGTCTGGTGAGATTGATGCAGGGGGCAGTGACGAGAGGTTCTGGCAAATGCTCGAGGCTCATAGAAAAGGCAAGACGGAGGTTTAATCAGAATGCTACTGGCACCATTAGTATTAGAACTCTTCGCTGGCTGTTGAAGATGGAGACAGAGCGCTTATGGGAATGCCCCGAGGGCTGTGATGTCGGTTCTTGAGTCAACTTAACTCAATTAAACTTTGGTTTATTCATGGACAAGTACATTAGGACGATGAATTGGTGGCAGATGGCTGACCACAGTCTATCTATTAAAATCTAACAAATATACACTCTGACAGACTCCAAAGGCGGCAACATCTCGTGAGTCTATAACACAAGACACATCCGGCATATGGGCCTACCCCTGCGGTCACCAAAAGCCTATAATGAACACATTCAGCATATGGGCCGACTCCTGGGGTCACCAGTAGCCTATAACAGCAAGTATTGCCGGATAAGCCGGACTGAGCTGCGGGAAAGCAGATTAAGAGTACTGTTATCAAAAGACCCGTAAACCCGTAAACAGCCACTAGCACTAACCAACACTGTGAAAATATAATCAACAAAATCACAGTGGTCAGATAAATTTAGTGGTCTAGATCTCGCTGACTCGTCCCCATATAACTAGCAGCATTGACAGCACTCAGAATGATACACCGAATTCCGCTCCTCAGTGCAAAAGATCTAAGGAAAAAATAGCACACGTTTTTACGAACAAAACTCATCCATGTCCACCCACACCTACTCTATCACACTGACAAGAGGCATTGGCTTTGTCAATGGTTTATCTCCAGCAGCCGGCCACACTTGGGTCTCACATTACCCGTGGAGCCGTTGTTACTCATGAGTCTTTAGAAAAACATCAAGAAAAGATATAAAACCGAACGAAAAGTATATTAGCAAGCTTCACAATACAACAAATACATACAAAACATGACCGGTGCGGCTATGGAGCCTTCATCAGCACATACAAATTAAAAAATACTGAAAAAACATGTCTTACCACTTAAGTAGCCTGGACCTTTTGAATTCGCCTTTGTCATCATCATCAAGAGCCCTGACAACTGACGTGGGCGATTATGTATCTGACCTCTTGCACACTTTAATACTGCAGTGAGTTAGCATACAACACTTATCCTTTTCTATTTTATTTCTCTACTCTATGTGTTGTGAAACTTTTATTTTAAATCGTATTCATAGGAAATGCGAGACGCAAATATGATCAAAACCAAAATGGTACGGGCATTGGCTGTTGTATATGGGGACAGACAGATTTTGGGAAAACCTAGAGTAATATGATGTCGATTTTTAATTCTTTTGACCCTCAGCAACTGACCATTTTGTATCGCCCATGGTGTACTGGCAAACGAATGAGATGTTATTACAACCTTTACATTTGGTCTGAGTGTACTTAAAATATATGGCTAGATGAGCTTTTTGCGACTCTATACGGTATAGAGTATAAAAGTGTGTGGTGCATTTTTTTTTCATTGTGCTTTGTTGTACTCTTTTGGTAAATGCATCGAAATTATGTAAGATAAAACGAGTGAAATAATTAATGGCTTTTAAGAGTGTTTTTGTTAAGAATTCTGTATCAGAACCAATGCATCCATCCTTATTTTCCATACCATTATATCATAGCTTTCGAAAAACTTGGGTTAGATGGCAACACGCGTTCATTTATAAACGTTTGAGTTGGAGAGAAAACGAACACACATTTCTTATTTAACATTCGATCACGTATCGACTGGCTTGTGTAAATCATGGTATTGATATGTCGTTTATGAATCTCTTTTCAGAAGTCTGCAGCCTGAAACTGGCAGGTTAGAGGTGCAAACATTGATTTTTGCTCATTTGGCAATACGTGTGTTGTTGAATATGCAGGTTAAGATGAGGTGTTCTCGTTTGGACTCTGCATAAATAAATAAACTTATTGACACAGTCAACATAGTTTAACAGTTCAACAGCCTTTAGTTCACTCGTTTTATCCTACATAAGAAAATAGTAAAGGACCCTTTTCCACGCTTTTAGGAGTATAGGGCATATAGGGCTAGACCTATATTTTATAGACTAAACAGCACAAAGTGAGCGATGTAGTCAGCATGACGCCGGCCGCCTCTACTTTCCGGAACTGCACCTGGTACCCACTCAAGGATGGGTCGACCTGGGAGCGCCAAGGTCATTTTTGAAAAATGTCCAGCTTCGCCAGGAAGCGAACCCACGACCTTCCGATCCGCGGCGAGCGTCTAGCCGCTCCGCCATGGCGACTCCGTTTATCCCACATGATTTCGCTGCATTTACCAAAAGAGTACAATGAAACAAAATGCACCACACACTTTTATAGATACAACATATACCTATAGAGTCGGACGCCCGGCTGTCTAGCGTAGTTGGCTAAACCGGATTGCGTGGTGACCGGATAACGAACTCCTTGTGGTCCGGGTTCACTCCCGGGGGTAGGCAGAAAAGCCACATTTCTCCTAGATTTACGGTATTTACAATGGAATCAAGACCGAAAGGTTGCGATATCCATAATACCGAGCCTAAGGGTTAACAACTCATGGCTTCTGGGTACTAAAACAAATAAACAAACAAACAAACATAGAGTCGGACCGGCTCATCTTACCAAATGATACTAGTACATGCATTAAAAAAAAAGTGAATTGCATTGACGTCGCAACACGAACCTCACTAGTTGTCTGTGTTGCTGGTTTTATAAGACAATGTTACATTCAGTAGTGAGCTTACATCTTTCTTTGAACCGTAGAGGCGGAAATATGTTAAAACCCTAAGCCGCGGCTATCGATTTTCAGCTAAAACTGTTGGTTATAATTGCAATGAAAATACCTGCATAACGGGCTTAAACAGTTCTTTCTCCTGGCTCCAGGACTGGAAAACTGCAGACCATTTCTGCAGTCACAGGCCTAACTGGCAATGAGGTGTTCTTTAATCAGAATGAGACATATACGATGTGGACTCAATGGTTATCTTCTGGTGGTGTGTGTTCTCATTATCCTTGCTGTCATCCATATGCGGAACTCTACATTTACACAGATTATGTCACGTAAGTAGAGTTTTAATGTACTATAGTTTTATCAGGATAGTTGAGTTAACTACAGTTACATAAAATAGTTCAGTTACCAAAGTTATTAATCACAGCCATGCATTATTTCACTTTACCATTGTAAAAAAATAGTTCAGGTCACCCTAATTTTTTTTTAAAGAAATAGATACCAGTTTACCATTGTTACACGAATATAGCTCAGTTTATCAGGTTACATAAATATAGTTCAATTTATCGTAGATGCATAACTATGGTTCAGCTAACCATATTTACATAAATTTAGTTAAGTTTACATCAATATAGTTTAATTAGTTTGGCACCATAGTTGTATAATGTATAATTTAGTTGATCATTTAGGCATCAGTATCGTTTCAGTACACTATAGCTGCACATGTAAGAGTAAAGGACCTTTTTCCACGCCTTTCAAGTGTATCGGGTATATAGGGCTAGACCTATATTTTATAGACCAAACGGCACTTTGAGGGTGATGTCGTCAGCATTACGCTGGTCGCCTTTACTTCCCAGGGATGTCCTGGTACCCACTCAAGGCTGGTTCGACCTGGAATCCGAGGTCATTTCAGTTGTATAAGTAGTGTTTTAATTTACCATAGTTGCATAAGTAGTGTTTTAGTTTACCATAGTTGCATAGGGACTGTTTTTAATAGCCATAGTTGCGTAAGTGTCGTTTTAATTTGCAAGAGTTAGATAGGTATCTTTTGTTAAGGTAATTGTATTGTTTGTTTATTACAAGATGTTTGCACCTGTCTGTCTTTAAAGAAAGGATTTACTTTATTGTACTAAGGTGTATCCCATATGACGCTGCCTCGCTCTGTAATGCGACTAGCCGCCTGCTGGTAGAGTCACACAAAGCACGATATATGTAGCTCTGGTGACAATCCACAGGAATCAACCTAAAAATCACTCTTCTACTGAACCACGCCTTGAAACGGACCCATGAACTTCAGAGCGCGAGGCAAGCGACTTGACCATTTCTAGACAATCGTGTTATATTGTGCTATAGCGAGGTATATCAATCACAGTCCAAGGTAACGGTGCACAAATCCTGGGCAGTATTGCAGAAACCACGTGATGCTCATGCAGCCAGATCCCTCCCCATGCCTGACCTGTTTACCCCTAATGAAATGTAGCGCCAGTACATTTAAAACAAATCAAGCTGCAGAAGCTACTGAATCAGAACAGGGCTCTATATGTCACCCTGCCCTCTCTCTCCCAACCCTTTTCTGTATCCTTTCCCAAGGCCAGCTGCAAACCAAAGCTGAAGATATGGTCTGTTCATTACGTTTTCAGCCTGCATCCTGTCGTCCTATGATAAGGTTAATAACCTACCAATTTTGCCTCTCTGTCCGGAGTAAAGATTGAACAGCCTTAAAAGTCTATGGTTAAGCACCAGCTGAAATGCTATAAAAGATTCTCAAAATATCGTGGACAAAGAAATTGACATCTTAAAAGATCTGAACATCAAGAAAGATTAGCTGAAAAAAAAACAGCATCCTTTCTCGGAAGCTGAAATATTTTGGTCAAATCAAGCGCCAAGACGGATTGGAAAAAAATTATAGCAGAAGGCATGGTACCAGGAAGGAGAGCAGGGGCCGACCAATACGAAGATGGGCACAGGAAATAAGCGACTCCTTGAGTGTGAAAGTGCATGAGGCGGGAGAACTGGCGAGAGACCGAGTTTCTTTCAGGCAGACTGTGATGAGAGCGACGTTCTGCAAAAGACCAGCTACATGATGATGATGATGCCCGGGGTGCGGGATGCACATACCAGCGACGATGACCATCCTTTCATTGAATGATAAATGGGTTAGATAGAATGTGATTAAAGTAAGTGATGGCTGATAAAGCAAGTCTGCACATTATGTTCTTAGACAGTGTAAGTAAAGTAACAAGACCCTTTTCCACACCTCTGAGGCTTTTTGGGGATATAGGGCTAGACCTAGATTTTATAGACCAACGGTACAAGATGGGTGATGTGGTCAGCATCATGCCGGCCGCCTTTACTTCCCAGGACTGCACCTGGTACCCATTCAAGGCTGGGTCAACCTGGAAGCCAAGGTCATTTTTTTTTTAAAGTTTGTCTCCGCCAGGGAGAGAACCCACGACCTTTCGATCCGCAGGCGAGCGTGTGACTTCTTCTTAGACAGTGTGGGCAGCGAATTTAAATCTCATTCACGAAGCATTTTTCTACACTTCTACAATCTCTATTAGGCTTTTGCAAATATTCCCCAACCATCGCAGTCTATAAACCCTTGAGAATTAGTGGTCATTTAAACAGGTTGCGAATTTCGTCATTGTTTCTCACCCTCTCTCTTCTCCGCTCTTTGCAACTTTGATGAATCCAAAGATTCATCGCGAGACTGTTGTCGAAAGTCTAAAATGCGACTTCGTCTCTTTGAGTTGCCTTCCAGGTTTCAGAGTCATACATGACAATTGGTCTTATCAAATAAATTACAATGCCACCAGCCAAGTGTGGCAGAACAGTATGAGATTAATTCCCAAAGACGAAACAGGGCGTCTATAATGTAAAAAATGAACTTCAATGCTTCCGAACGGCAGTTAAACGCTGAAGGCTATGAATATATACCATTGGTGTATTGTCGAACACACTTGATCAAAAATGAGAAAATGTACAAATAATAAGACTTTTGGTTAAGACTCACCCAAATACACCGACACTCGCTACCGCACGCACACTTTTTGCATAAATTCAAATGACATCTTCAAACGACAGGTCAACAGTCCGACCTTGAGAGTCATGACGGTTAGATCGATCTCCTCTCCTGCAGCCTGAACAGGGCAATGTCCCTCTTTAGTGATTCGGTCTGGAGATCCATTCCTTTAAAATATACCGGCTTCCTGCCGAGCGCAATAAACAATGTACCAGCTTTCGGCTGAGGTTTCTAGTGGAGTCCCCGGGTAGAGCGTCCTCAAGGATCCACTGAGACGCGACCACACGTCTGTCTCTTTCAGACTCCAAATGCTTACATTACAATTCCTTAACAACATTACGTATTGTTTTGGGGTCATATTTGCTCAGTCAGTATTGGTGTGTTTCAGTGCATATCCGCACGCGACAGCGGGGGTGGAGGTGGAGGGGGGGGGGGGGGTTGTCTTTGCATTGCTATGACCATCCTCCTATTAACTTGTGTTGAACAGTCTCCATTTCTGCTAAATATGGAAGAGATATGAAAATGTTTGCGAGGGCTATGATGTCTGCATGGCAGACCCTTCACAATAGATCCATAAACAGCCACCCCGAGATATCACAACAGCTGTTGCGTGTTATTGTTTAATCCATAGTTATCTCACATATTACATTAACATCTTCAAGGTAACTGTCTATAAAGTTGTTTTATGAAATTTCAATGATTTATTCATTACTTATATATGTGAGCCCCCGTGCAGAGCTTCTGGACCCTCGCCTCTGAGTTTGAATGTTGCGGGTTTAAATCCGCACCTAAAGCCAGATTTTTTTCAAAACAGAACCTTGGTTCCCTGGTCGATTCAGCTTAAAATATGTACCAGGTGAAGTCTTAGGAAGTAAAGGCCGCCGCTGGGATAGGGCAGGACACCCGCCCCAACATAAAATGTTAATAAAAAGAGGACAAGATCACCCACCGAGTGACGATTGGTCTATACAATATAAATCTAGCCCTACCCGCCTAATTCGTCTGATAGCTTGGGAAAGATTTCTTTATGTAAACAAATCAAAAGTCAGGTAAAGGACCCCTTTACCGCGCTTTAGGTTTATTGGGCATATAGGGCTAGATCTATATTTTAAGACCAATCAGCACTCGGTGGGTGTTGTGGTCAACATCATGCCGACCGCCTTTATTTCTCGGAACCTGGTACCCATTGAAGGCTGGTTCAGCCTAGGAACCAGGATCATTTCTGGAGGGGAAAAAAGTCCATCTCCCTCAGGACCTGAACCCACGACCTTCGGATCAACAAGCGAGCGTCTAACAGCTACACCAATGCGTTACTTTTATATATTAGTAATAATGTGAATTCAGGAGAAAATTCCCACACAAAAAAGCAAGAATACTGCATATATATGCAGTATTATATTTCTTTGTCAGCAATGACAAAGAAATTTCTTTAAAATTAAATAAATCATTTCTTGATATACGGAAGTGAATCATGGACAGTTGTTCGATTAGTGAATAATTATGTGGAAGCTTCAGATACGTGATTTTATAGAGGAATGATAGAATACCCGCAGATAAAAAGAGTAATAAAGATGTCTTGAAAAAAAACTGACTCACGAAGAGAACTGATTGCCGACATCAGAAAGTGACAATCTACATTCTTTGTTGATGTGATGAGAAAGAGAAAACTGGAACACATCATGACAGTAGGAACGTTGGAGGGGAAGAGAGGCAGGAGGAGACAGAGAGAAAAGAGGATGGACATTTTTAAGTCATGGCATATAGGGTCATCTGTGTCAGAGTTGATTAAAAGTACACGAGACAGGTTGTGGATAGTCATTACTACCAATGCCACACAGACTTAAAGAAAGAGAATATATATATATATATGAACGCATTCAGGCGTACTTGGGATGCATGGCTGGGCCAATATTGTATAGACAAATCGGTTCTTAGTGGTCAGCATCATGCCGGCTTCAATATATATAGTACCCATTTCCCATCTTGATGGTCAATGGGTATATGATGCTAGACTATTTTTTTTTTCAAGAGTTGGTCAGTTTTTGATAGTTCATGTGCTATACCTTAGACAGGCCTCTTTTACTTTATAGAACATTCCTTTGCTGTATTAATCTGTGAAGCTAAGAATAACGCCAAGCACACAACTGAAAATGATTTTTGAGAACATCAAAGAATCAAATGGCTTGATCATATAGTCAGAATAGAACAAAATCAACCAGCAGCTAGAGCGTATTTCATGAAATCGGCAGGCTACAACGCAAGAGGCCGGCCAAGAAAGAAATGGGTGAAGGAAGTAAAAAAAAAAAGACACTACAAAAAGTCAGAATGACATTAACACAAGTTACGTAACTAGCAAAATGCAGTTAACTATGTCTTCCCTCTGCATTAAATCAAATGAAAAAAAAGATTAACCAGTGAGATCTGATCATTGAAAACGTATTCAACCTACATAACCAACTTGAACACACAACCACAGGGGTCAAACCGTCGGGCTACCCAGTATAACTATTTTATACGGCCGAACGATTACTTCTATCTGTCATCCTTGCGACATTTTGCCTACAGAAAGTCATGCTGGGTGGTGGGGGGTACATATAAGTGTGATGTGCTTGCGCCCGTGTGAGAGAGAGAGAGAGAGAGAGAGAGAGAGAGAGGGAGAGAGAGAGAGAGAGAGAGTAGAGGTTATATATAGAGAGAAGAAAGAGAGAACGAACGAACGAACGAACGAATTTTTTTTTCAAAGGGTTACAAATTAGGCACGCGGGCCTGTCTTACATTCGGCCCTTCCAAACTCTCATCTTTCACACAGCAGTTGTATTTCATAAATAAAGCATGTTATGTTCATGTAATAATGAGAGGCAACCAAAGATGCTGCACGGTCCCATCCAGGATGTTAAAAAGATTTCACACGATAGAATGGAACAGAGGAGTATAATGCCATCCCAATGTAAAGCAAAATCAACAGGCAGTGTTATACAAATGTATCAGTGTATTTTGTTTTTCTGGGGTTTTCTAAGCTCTGAGATTCATTACTGAAGGCATCACTAACCTCCATTCGTCTCCCTGCCCTTATCTTTCTCTTTGATGATTCCATCATGTGTTTTAAAGATCACTTCTATATTAAATTCCACAGCCTGGTTTTTTATTATATTTTTTTTAAATGTAAACATAATAACTCATTAGTGATATTTTACATATTTTAGAGAATCTTTATATTCAGCTCAGCTTCTAAATATGTTCATTCATTCATTCATTCAGTAGCATGTCCCTCGCGGAACCTCGCTGCCATAACAACCCTCCGGAAAACCTTCCTATCCTGAGCAAGATGTCCTGCGTCTGATACACCCATCTGGAGATCATCTGCCACATCCTGCACCCATCTTCTCCTTGGCCTTCCTCTTCCTCTCTTCCCAGGCATATACCCCTCCATTATTGTTCTCTCTAGACTTTCATGACGTTTCAAGTGACCAAAATATTTCAATTTTCTTTGTTTTATTGTCTTTACTAGCCAACCCTCTTCAATATTCAGCTCTTGAAGTATGGATGCATTTGTTCTTTGCTTTACCCAAGATATTCTTAGAACCTGTCTGTAACATTTATATTCAAATGCATTTATGCGCTGTTCCGCTTGTTTTCTAAATATGTACAGCAGCAAAATATATATTCAGTGTGGGTACTGTTTATTCAGAATTCTAAAATGTCTATAGGAAGTAAAGCGTAATAAAATTCATTAGTTATCCATGCACACCTTATCTTTCTAAACCCCAAACAGATGTGTTACTTTATAACTCATTTTGATATAAGAAGGTGTTATAATGAGACATGCACATAGACACACTGCAAACGGTTTTAACTGCCTTCAGGGCCCTCCCTAGCAAAAGAAGTATCTGAGAAATGTGTCAACTTCGCGGGACTTGTGTCTCATAAATGTGTCCTCAAACAAGTTAAACCCTGCAGATATTTGACAAACATGCGTGGAGTCCAGTTTGAATAGCTAAGGTTTCTTCCCGAGAAACCTACGAAACACTAAAACCTGTGCGATATGTAGACAACCTAAGGTATTTTACAACGTGTTAAATTGAGTATTGGAGTCTATTCTCTTAAGAAGCTAATATCATATCATCATCATCATTTTCATCATCATCATACTCATCCATTATTTTTGTTGGCAGGCACACTTTATCTTTTTCTTCTTCTTCTTCTTCTTCTTCTTCTTCTTCTTCTTCTTCTTCTTCTTCTTCTTCTTCTTCTTCTTCTTCTTCTTCTTCTTCTTCTTCTTCTTCTTCTTCTTCTTCTTCTTCTTCTTCTTCTTCTTCTTCTTCTTCTTCTTCTTCTTCTTCTTCCTTCTTCACAGCCTGTAAGCTCCGCTGGAGTCCTGGTTTTTCGTCCGTTTGGACTTCAGCTTTGTGCCAGGGTCTGAGCTTTGAGTGTGCATTGTTTTATTTGAATGCAACTGGTTGTTCCTTGCTTCTCGACCAGATGCACTCACTTCGGAGAAAGTTTCCAGCTAGTCGCCTTCTATGATATGTTTGTTGGGGAGGCAGTAGACCTATTCTTGTTTTCCCCACAATGGAACCCCGGAACCCACACTGGGAGGAAACAATGTGTTTTTTAAATTGAAAGTTGGAGATACAATTGTGATTTTTTAAGTGTATTATAATTTCAAGCAGTTAGCGAATAAAAATTGAACAATTCTTGTAAAACAAAAATTATTTTTAATGGATTAATTATGTCATCTTTTGACAAGGTAAAGCATTTGGATTCTCCCAAGAAGATGTAGATTACTTTGCCGAGAACATGGAAGTAAAGTTTCGAGTTGTCCAGAATTCGCCGAAGGTAAGTCATACTGGAGAGTAATTTTTATTTTATTTTAGTCTTGTGTGTGTGTATGTGTGTTGTTTTTTTTCTATCTTTCTAATCACATTCTATTTCTTATTCAGTATTCTTTGTCCTAGTGCCTCAGCTGTTTCCTTCCGACTACTTACCCCTACGGGAGCGGGAGCGGCCATAGTATAGCGGCTAGATCTTGACTGTGGATATAAGATGGGGGGGGGGGGGAGGGGGGGGGGAGGTGTCTCCTCAACATTATTTTTGCTTGATCAGTTTTTTGCTATCTACAAAAATGGGTTTGGTTTTTATAATAACTTTATTCTAAGATACAATAAGAGGGTGACATTTCTTCCAAAGATAAATTGACATTGCTAAAAAAAAGAGCCTGGTAAATAAAGTCACAACATCCAACATGAGAATGGAACTGGAGGGGGCAATTGCAGCTGTTACTGAATGGTAGTTACTGAATGGTAATACAGCTCTACATCTACTTGTAACAGAGCAGGGTAGGAGCATTTCTTGGACTTAATGTCCAGGGATGTGGAATGGCTGGGAAACAAGTAACCTGATAGACTGGCTGCTACAACTGTTATGGGTGGATATACACACATATATATATATAAATATCATGTTTCAGACTTGTTTTTAATCACTTTGGGACGTGAGTGCAAGGACTGGCCAGCTGGTGCTGCAGAATCAGAAGTTCAACAAATGATTCATGACAATTCCCGCCTAAGTGATGTGATTGTATATACAAATGGCTCTGTGGTGAGGGGCAGACGAAGTGCATGGGGGCTCATAGCGAAGGCGGATGGACGTCGTTTGGCGTAACAAAGCCTGGCATATGATATAACAACATCTAGTTTGAGAATTGAGGTGGAGGCAGTCTCTGCTGCCTTCTGTTGGCTTGAGAATCAGCTGTACACACATGTCATCATTGTAACTGACTCACAGAGCATGCTGAAAAAGGTGGAGACAGGCATGCTGACATGCAGAGTGGCAAGCATCACTTCAGAGGTCCCGGGTAGTTAGCATCCTTTGGATGTTTTCTCCATGTGACGCCGGTGTGTTGGGAAATGAGCAGGCCGGGCCAGTTCTGCACCACTTGGTGTTGAACTGATATATGACAAGCTGGATGTTGTGAAGGCCTTTTGGGAGCGAGTGAACAGTGCAGAGGAACAGATAGATCATTCCGATCTGCGGAGAATGGCACAGCAAGGAGTTACAAGGGGATCTGGCCGACGCTCGACACTCGGGAAAGGGGCGAGACGGATATACAATCATACTGTTACTGGTACCATCGGAATTTTGCTTGCTGCTGAAGATCTGGACGGAGCACTTATGGGAGTGTCATGAGTGCTGTAATGTTGATTCTTTATTCAATATTTAACATATATATATATATATATATGTGTGTGCGTGTGCGGGTGCATATGTGTGTGTGTGTGTGTGTGTGTTTGTTTAGCACTTTATTGATTTTCTTCTATTCCTTGCATTATTGGTAATTCTCATAATTTATTCTATGAGAAGAGGCCAGAATATAGTGTATTATGGTGCACAAAGTTAAACCAAAAACATAAATTTTATTTTAAGAGCATTTGTTTGGCTCACACAGCTTAAAATAACAGAATCAATGCAATATGTTGTAGTAATTTATATATAAATATCCAATTTAAACTTTCATAGAATATAAGTAGGAAATATAGTTTTTGACTTGCAACATATCATAAGATGTCTTTTTTAAATGACTGTGATAATCAGAATGTGTTTTCTATCTATAAGCATGTTTAAAGTGATGTGAATTATTACTATTATTATTGCGCTTTGCAGTATTAAAACACTAATTACATATATTTTTTTATTCTTGTGATTTATTATTTACTCTTTTTTGTACAGTTCTTTAGGGCTATCTTTAACATGTTTTCCATTGTCACAGACTTATGATTGTCTGTCGTTTATTCACTATGGAATGCTTTGATGTTAAAATTTCAAAAAATTTATTTAAAAAAAGACAAATTTACATCATTGTGCTCCTGACAATAGCCCAGATGTCTCCTACTGAAATAAGCCACAAATTGTAGACCCACTAATGTACTGTTGCCCGGAATTTTTATTTCTTTTAAATAATGCTATTTGTTATAAATATCTATGTGGCTATAGTCGTACTTCATTTAAGGAAGGCATATGAATAAGTTCCACTGTGTTACAGGTTGCTGAATCTTACCCAAAATCAAGAGCAAAAGATCTTTTTGAAGCTGAAATTACTTTGATCAACAGGGGACTAAAAGTTTTTCCAAACTCTGGGTGGAGTATATTTTTTAACCAGGTACTTTTAAACTGCCGTTATGTTTTTTTTTTTTACTTTATTATTGACACAATCATCTTTATTAACCTTGATTGCTTTTTTAGGTAACTACATAACCATCGAGGGGCCTCAATGTAACTATTTATGATTGAATAGGAAGGACTTCAGGGATTTGTACCTGTTTGATTTTCATCCTTGAGATGTTAAGGCTACAAACTGCAATTCTGCAGTAGGCAAACTACCTCTTCTCATTCTGTCTTAGGTGATGAGCAAGATGCAAGGATCTGGTTCTTGCTCTTGTTTTAGAGAATGGAGGGGGAGGCAGTCATTGTTGCCTTCAGCTGGCTTGAGAAGCAGCTGTACATGCACGCTGTCATTGTAACTGACTCACAGAGCATGCTGAGAAAGGCGGAGGCAGTCATTGTTGCCTTCAGCTGGCTTGAGAAGCAGCTGTACATGCATGCTGTCAATGAAACTGACTCACAGAGCATGCTAAGAAAGGGGAAGGCAGTCATTGTTGCCTTCAGCTGGCTTGAGAAGCAGCTGTACATGCATGCTGTTATTGTAACTGACTCACAGAGCATGCTGAGAAAGGTGGAGGCAGGCAGGCTCCGTGCAGAGTGGCAAGCATCACTTCAAAGGTCCCAGTTAGTTAGCATCCTTTGGATATTTTTTTCCAGGTAATGCCACTGTGTTGGGAAATGAGCAGGCAGATAGACTGGTCGGTTCTGCACCAATTTTTGGTGAACTGATATATGACAAGTTGGAGTGAGCTGTGCAGAGGAACAGATAGATCATTTAAATCTAAGGAGAATGGCACTGCAAGGAGTTAAACGGGATCTGACCGACGCACAAAACTCAGGGGAAAGGCGAGACCGATATAGAATCAGACAGTTACTGGTACCATCGAAATTTTAACTCTGTGCTTGCTGCTGAAGATGGGGACAGAGCGCTTATGGGGGTGTCCAGAGTGCTGTGATGTCAATTCTTAATTCAACGTTCAACATTGGTTCTTACTCTTATGATCGCCTCTGCCATATGCACTTTATACTCTTGTAGAGATTCTCTAATTTTATCTTTCCCACATATTTCTTGGCCTACCTCTAGCTCTGTGTCCCTAATTATTTTTGTAATTGTCTTACGTGGTGTAGCCCCAAACAACATTTCCCTAAGTGGGCAAACCAGTTTTGTATGTAGTAGTTTTGATTCTATGCTGACTTTTATTATTATTGCTATGATTATTAAAATATGCTATCATAAGGATTAAATATATCAAGCACAGCTCGAAAATGTTGATTAATAGCAACAGATCTCAAATACTTTACATATCACTCACTTTGGGGCACACTCTTACATGCACTTCGTCAATCTGTTGATGGTATCTTCTTACTTCTATATTGTCTATCTCTAACTTCCTTGTTTTTTATTTTATTACTCTTACTATTCCTATTGACTTTAAAGCTTTTATGTTTGTTTAATTTTGGTTTATATTAATTAACATTTTTTAAATGTTCACCCATATTTTCAACAAGCTCTGACTGATGTCATTTAAGGGGGGGGGGGGGGGGGGTGTAGTTGTCCAAATTTGTGCACCATACCAAAACTATGTTATTTAAATTGTCCAGTCATTAAATAATGTAACTGATTTTATTAGGGCCAAAACAAAAAATATCATCCGTGAACCAAAGCAAGTCATCCAAACAGGCACCAGTCATCTATGATATTGTCAGATTGCAACACTGCCATGTCTATGAATTTAAAAAAAATGGCCATTTTGCTCAACTAGTGAGATTTGCTTTGTTACATATGCAGAATGAAGCACACAGCAAACACTAATTTCTTTATTAGTCAGAAAGAAATGATACTGAGAAAATTGAATTTATGAGACAATTTAATGTGGATAATGTTTATCTCATGCACAGTTATACAGGTGGTACATATGATTCAAAACTAGTGTGAAAAAAAAAAGTTTAAGAATGGAGCTGGGTCAGGATTTACAATTGCTATTCTTAATTATGGACTCATTGTCAAAGGCGAAGAATAGATCGCTTTTTGTCAGATGCTAACCTTTTTTTTTTTTAATGCAATGTTTTATGTAAACTAATTTTGTGCAGATAACTTTTTCTTCAAAGTCTATGCCATGTTATGCTGGTTATATCTGTCCGCAGTCTTCTGTCACATTTAAGGTCAATCATTTTTTAAACAGTTATTTTGTATGCCATGATGGCAACAATGGTATGAGCTTCTCCTCTAGGCTCCACCTGGCAGACAACAACAAAACAGAAAATTTTGCTGATAAATGTGAAAGTTTATCAATTGTTTTCGTGGACAGATATTAACTATAGAGCCTGGATTCATCCCTGAACAATCATTTGTACCAAAGCCAGAACCAGGAGTCCACTTCATCACTGGAATGGAGAACTGTACAGCCTGGAACCCACGGACACATTTTCAGACATAAACCCTGGTGATGTTAAAGCCATCCGCTACTACAGCAGATGTTGCAGCGTGACTTTTACTGATGCACTTCCAAACTGGTAGGTTGCATATTAACTGTAGTTGTAGTCGAAGATTAAACTCTTCTGCAAATGGGTCACTCTATAATTTTTCCCTTTTTGTGCCAGTGAAAGCCATACAGTTCTTCCGCATGAAAGAAACTTGAATTTAGTTTATGATTATAAATGGTTCCTTTTACCTTGACAATTATTTCACAAAGTCAAATAGTTCATAAATACCTCAGCATACATTACTCACATGCTCCATAGATATCCCACTATAGTTTTATCTGTCTTCTGTTGTGATAAACTACCACTGTGCATTCTGTATGCACATATAAATATATATATATATATATATATATATATATATATATATATATATATATATATATATATATATATGTATATATATATATATATATATATATATATATATATATATATATATATGTATATATATATATATATATATATACATACATACATACACGGAAGTGTGCGTTTAAACGTAACTGATAGAAATCATATAAGTGAGCATGTGATAAGTGTAAATAGATTGTCATCATCTTTATGTGCAATGCCAAAAAGGATATTTGATACATATGGGGAACCTGTGCATGGATTTCCCTAACTGATGGGAGTGTCTGAAGAGGTGGAAATGGAGGCTGTGAGACTTAGTGAGGTTAGCCGGTATATGGCTCACCTACCTTAGATTTTCTCGCATCTTTGATTTTTTTGGGGGGGTTTCCTTACAGATCTAACACTGTACACTTAATACATAAAAGGGCACGGTAAAGAGCCCTTTAGTTTTTATTGTGTGTGTGTTTTTTAAACAGGACCAGTAGGATTACATTAAACTTATATTCTACAGATTCAACATCCCATACAGCAATAACAACAAAAGCTTAAAAGTCAGAACAAAAGAAAAGAAATATCACCAGATTTTTCTAAACTGGAGAGTGAAGCAATGTCAACAATATAAAATAATACAATTCGAATTTTTTTAAAAAATGCAAGTGCACACACATCTCAAGTGATCTAGTAGTTATTTCAGTGAATACAATTTATATGATCCCATGGTTGCCTAAGCAAATTTTAAATGCAATACTGCAGAACTATTCAACTGGCAGCCAACAGGTTAAATCAGGCCCACAGAGTCCTAGCAAGTGGCAATGAGAATAGAAAGTAATATCTACAGTTCAGATGAATTGAGTTGAAAACTAACACCACAGAACTTGGTGCATTCCTAAAAGTATTGTTTCCTCATTTTCAACAGTTTCTGAGTTATGTTATTAATTTTGCCAGTAGCAGTCTGATTATATCTGTATTGCCTTTTATTTAGCTGTTGAGTGTTGGCCTGATCATCGGGTCCTCACCAATGCCTCATTCACATCAGATACTGATGGTCTATTTGCTCTTCTACATTGTTCACTTGCTCCTAAAGGACCTTTTATCTTCTCATTTACAATAAAACAAAACAAAAAACTCTCAATTTCAGCACTTCAGAGGTTTTCCTGTCTTTATTTTGATGCAAACACTTTTTTAAAAACATTTCAGGCCTGTGAAAATAGTTGCATACAACCCTTCTTCAACAGTAAATGTGCTCAGCGGTGGATGGGAGATTGTGTCTGATTCCCTCTTCAACACCTCTGTCTCAGCTCTACAGGGTAAGGTCCTGCTGTTTCAGATCACAATTGAAATGTGTTGAATTTTCATGTTGTGTGGAGCTGTGTTTGCAAACATTGTCTTGTTATCAATTAGTGTAGCTGCCATAGAAATGATTAGTTAAAATTTTAAATTAAACATTTAACTTTTCCTTATCAAGAAGTACACTATATGTGGTTAGCTAATGTGTGTTTATATGAAACAGTACAGGCTGTGCATGTATCTTAGATATTTGGTCTGACCAGTCACAGTTATCTGGTTAGATATTTTAACAGGCAGTGAAACATGCTGCCACTTTAAAAGTAGTATACTAATGATTATATCGCTTTTTTTTAAACTGTTATTTTTTTATGAGTGGAACCGTGCTCATACAACTGTTTATATTTCTTTATTTGCTATATTCCCACAAGAATAAAGTGTAAAACATAAAGTCAAATAAAGTGTAAAACATAAAGTCATGGAATAAAAATATAAGTACAAAATTATATAACATTTTTTATAATTTTTTTTTTATATTGTTCTCTTTTTACAAAGTATTTATACAGCCACTTGTCATTTGATGCCAGAAAATGACAAAACAAGTAAGCTTATAAAAATATTAAACAAAATTTTCAAATTGTAGTTGATTTGATTTGATTCAAGAACCGACATCACAGCACTCGGGGCATTCCAATAAGCGCTCCGTCGCCATCTTCAGCAGCCAGCGAAGAGTTCCGATACTAATGTTGCCAGTAGCTTTCTGATTAAACATCCGTCTTGCCTTTCCTCTAAGCCTTGAGCTTCTGCCAGAACCTCTCGTCACTCCCAACTGCATCAATCTCACCAAACTGTGGTGATCCATCTGCTCCTCCGCATTGTACACGCTCTCCCACAAGGCACTAACCATGTCTACCCTATCATGTAGCAGTATTCCACCAAGATGTGCAGAGCCAGCCAGTCTGTCCGCCTGCTCATTTCCCAACACACCAGCGTGCCCCGGTGAAAAAATCCAGACAATACTCCTCACTTGTGTCCTTCGCAGCGAAGCATGCCACACTGCATGAAGCATACCTGTTCTGATCTTCCTCAGCATGCTTTCTGAATCAGTTACAATTACAATGTGTGTGTGTGTCGTGTTCTCTAGCCAGCGGAAAGCTGCAGTGACCGTCTTCACCTGCATTCTTAAGCTGGATGTTGTGGTATCATATGCTAGGCTCTCCTGCACCAAACGTCGACCATTAACTTTTGCTAAAAAAAAACAAGCACTTCTTTTGCCTCTTGACACTGAACTGTCTGTGTAAATGATCAAATCCTCTGAGCGAGCATTATCTTGAATTAATTGCTGAATTTCCACCTCTGTGGCACCTGCTGGCCAGTCTCTGCATTCCCGGCTCAGCGTGATTATGACTCTACACAAGTCTGACTGCTCAGGTGGCACTTTGACCCACTCCTATCCTCGCCTAATGTTCTCAAGGATGCAAACCTGTCTGAAGCTGTCTTCTGCCTGAGCCATCCATGACCTCCATCTTATCAGCCGCTGACCCTTAACTGCACCCAGAGCTTCATACAGAGGGTGGTCTGTGTCTGCAGCTACCCTGAGATATGATTTTGCCTGCATCACCTTGTGCCTACCTGCAAACATCGGCAAACCAAGGATGTATCGCATACACACCACTGGAGTGTCTCTGATGCAACCCAGAATGACCTGTATGCGCTCTAGTTTGTGAAAAAAACGTTAAAACTAATGTCCCAAGTCTCACAATAGATTGTAGCGACCTTATCAGAGAGAGAAAATTGTAGTTTAATACAGTGTCTATATGTTCCTTTTAAATTATGACTCATGTGGTTTACTTTTTGTAAATTTCTCATTGTAAATTTATAATAAATTGTCCATACAATTTAATTATTTATAGAAATTTAAATTATGGTTGGTTATGTTTCTAAATTTACTGTCAATAAATTATGTATATTTTTTTAATTCTCTTCATTAAATGCACTGGCCATTACAAGTTATAATTATCTTCACCATTGTTCTATTCAATTTTTTTTTAAAGTGTCTGTATTACACATAACTTTTTTTTTTTTAAATCTAGAAAAATGGAAGCTTAGCCTAACAAAATCACTGCCCAAGCATAAATACATTCATTTAATCAACATGGAAGTCTCAGTTGAATCAAATGGTAGACAACTGGCAAAAAATGAAGGTTTGTATTTTTGTTACGTGAAAATCATTTGTGTGAAGCAGACAGTAATATTTTAGTCCAAGAGAGAACTTACAGACCAGCAAAGGAAAGAGTTAGGACACAACATTGTTTCACTTAAAGGAAAGAACAAGCATGTATGAAGAATGACCAGTAATAGTCATTACCCATAAGTTAAATTAGAAAGAGAGGCTGACCACCTAAATTATAGACAGTTTGGGATTGTCCCTTCCCCCAACCACCTCTTCCCCAATCCTCCTCCACATAAAGCATTAAAAATAGCCCTTTACTGGGCTTTATCTTGAAACTCAGAAAAAGCAGCTGTTTTATGGTGTTCTCTGGACAATAGAATTGTAAAAGCTGGTGTTCTAAACCTCACAGTTCATAACAGTAACATCAAACGAGAAAGCAAACTGAGATACCTGGGCATCAATTTTGATAGAAGCCTCTCCTTCAGGGATTATGTGGATGCAGTTGCGGTGAAATGCCAAAAAGGACTCAATGCTCTCAAGATTATGGCAGCAATGGACATGGAACAAAGAATGTTGTTCACAATGTTCCAGCATGTGATCCTGTCTGTGATAGATTATGGACTTGGCATGCTTACCATATCAAAGAGTCAGCTGATGAAACTTGAACGCATACAGAATGAAGCCATGCGGGTGATTCTGGGATGTACAAGAGATACCCCGGTAGTATGTATGAGATTTATACTTGCACTGCCTACTATTGCAGATAGGCTCAAAGTTCTGCAAGCAAAGTCATAGAGTAGCTGCTGACAAAAGGCATCTCTTGCATGAAGCCCTAGATAGAGCTAAGGGTCCCAGACTGAAAAGAGGAAGTCTTGGATGGCGCAAGCTTAAGACACAATTCGACATGTGTGCAGGCTTAATAAATTTAAGTGAGGAGAGGAGTTGGTCAGATTGTCTGATCATGTTTCAGACTTGTGTAGGATTCAAATCACTTTGGGACGTGAGTGCAGGGACTGGCCAGCTGGTGCTGCAGAATCAGAAGTTCAACAAATGATTCATGACAATTCCTGCCTAAGTGATGTGATTGTAAATACAGATGGCTCTGTGGTGAGGGGCAGACGAAGTACATGGGGGTTTATAGCGAAGGCGAATGGTCGTCGCTTGGTGCAACAAAGCCTGGCATTTGATATCACAACGTTTAGATCAAGAATGGAGGTGGAGGCAGTCACTGCTGCCTTCCGTTGGCTGGAGAATCAGCTGTACACACATGTCATCATTGAAACTGACTCAAAGAGCATGCTGAGAAAGGTGGAGACAGGCATGCTCCATGCAGAGTGGCAAGCATCACTTCAGAGGTCCCGGGTAGTTAGCATCCTTTGGATATTTTCACCAGGTGACACCGATGTGTTGGGAAATGAGCAAGCAGATAGATTGGCTGATTGTGCACCACTTGGTGGTGAACTGATATATGACAAGCTGGATGTTGTTAGGGCCCTTTGGGAGCGAGTGAACAGTGCCGAGGAACAGATAAATCATTATGGTCTGAGGAGAATGGCACTGCGAGGATTTACAAGGGGATCTGGCCGATGCTCGACACTTGGGGGAGGGGCAAAACGGATATACAATCAGACTGTTACTGGTACCATCGGAATTTTAACACTTCACTTGCTGCTGAAGATGGGGAAGGAGCGCTTATGGAAGTGTCCCGAGTGCTGTGTCGATTCTTAATTCAAAATTCAACATTGAAACGGCAGGGTGCAAGAGGAACAAGACACAATGAATTAAAGAATCCCTAGGATGAGGCAGATGTGCTGATCTACACAGATGAGCCCACGGTATGACAACTTAGAAGTACGTAGGTCTTCCTTTCTTGGATCTCTGCTTAGAAGAACAATCCTGGAAGCCATCAAGCGTGTTTTATGCACTACTAGCATCATGTTAATGGAGTTTATTGTTGTGACTAGCTTTCAGGTGGCTGAAATGACTATTTCTTTGTGTGTTAACTGACTGATTCCCCAAGATCTATCAGGTCTTGACAGCCTCCATACGCAGGCAGTATACTGAGTCACTGAAAAGATTCACCATTCTTCGAGTTACCTCATCTTTGTCCAAGTGTTGCTTAAAATAACAGAGTTGACAGATCAGCTGTCTTTGCCATAGTTACAGATGGCTAGCTTATGGTTCACATCAACATTGTTAATTTCCTTAGAAAGAGATGTTTTTTTGAGAATTTGGAGGCATGAGAGGCTCACCAAACTTTTTATGTCTTGTCAACCACCATAATACTGACACTGTTAGCTGTGGGATGCTGACATATATAGATATAGGTATGGTTGGGGGGGGGTGTCTGAGCCCCTGTGAGCATTAAATTATCAGGAAGACAAAAACAAAATATTTAAAGAGATTTAACTCATGCAGAAATTTACTTGCATTACTTGTGGCAATAATTACAAGAAATACAAATAAACATGGCCACTAATATGACTGTTAAATTAAACATTTTAGCAATAACTTGAAATACAAATCTAACCCATGTAATGGTCACGGCTTGGGAAAAGTTACAGCTTAAAAAAAATGTGCACACAAACTTTAGGAAGGCATTTTATCTCTGACCCTAATTAGTGTCACAATGGACTGTAGTTTCCATGCCTTCCTTAAACTCACTCAAATACATTGTCTGGAAATACAGAAAGATGCCAGCAATGACAAAATTAAATAAAAGGGCATTAAGAGCAAATGTATTTGACATAAATTAATGGGCTTTGTTATATGTGGCTCTCTCTGCAGAGTGACTGATTACCTACAGAAAGGAGATAAAAAAAATACAGTGCAAATAATGTAGTTCCAACAGTTCTTCTTCCTCTTAGCATTCACCAGCAGTAAACACTAGCAAAAAGTTCTGGTTGTTTGTTCACTTTTGGACTATGGTCTTGTTCCAGAACCTGAGTTTTGCTGCATATCCATTTTACAGACCTGGTTTATTTGTATCCAGACTGTTGGCTCCTCACCTCTCAGAAAGATTTACTCTGAATACTCTGAATGTGACAAATTAACAAACTTTTAAGAAATGCTTGTTGGGGGACAGTAGATCTATTCTTTTGACTTTCCAAAATAGGGCTCTAGAATCCACATGGAGACCTCCTACAATGACCCCCAAAGTAATACCTGCAATTGTACACTGAATAGGAAATGCATAAAATTCAGAGTATGAGACAAACAGCTTAGCCACTTCAGCACTGAGACAAGTGATGATTATACATTGACATTGGTATTACACATTGATAATTTAGCAGAATTATCAAATATATGTGACATGGGTGTCTTCCAGCATATGAGCTTTCGGTGAGTCCAGCAACAGAGTCTATTACAGTCAAAGCTTCACATGCTGCTGGTGCCTTTTATGCCATACAGTCTCTTTTCAGTCTAACAGACGAAGAGGGAAATGTAAGTATGATGTAAGTGCAGTGCCTGTTTAAACAAACTAAAAAAAAACTATCATAATAGCATACACATGTACTGTTGTTATGTTTTTTTTTTTTTTTTGGCTTTAGAAAATTAGAAATAGCAGTATTAGTCTTTTGGTCTTCTTCTTCTTTTGTCAATTTCTGTTTATGCAGTTAGGTGTCGCACGCAGTTCATCAGACAATTGGCAGCCAAGCAAGGACATGCTCAGTCGCTTGATATGCGTGATGTTATGCAGTCTCAAGGTGTCAGTGACTCCTTCAGTCAATTTTCTTCTTGGTCTTGTCCTGCCTCTTGATGTTTTGATTTTCAGGTTGTTCGCTCTTGCTGCTGGCATCGTTGTTTTCATTCTCATTAGATGGCCAAACCATTTCATTCTTTGTTTCTCAAGAATATGATGATGGGTGTTGTTCCAACAGTTTTTCTAATCATATCATTTCTCACTTGATCTCTTCATGTTTTATTCACAGATATTCTCAAACATCTCATCTCACAGATGGTTAGTTTTCTTTCATGTTCTTTTGTCAATGTGGAAGTCTGACATTGGTAATCTAAAGTCAGTATAAATATTGTATTTATAATTTGTCTTTTTTGTCTCTATTGGGATAGTAGGGTGTTTTAAAATTGGAGCAAGTTGGTACATGACATTTGTTGGATTTTTGTTTCCATCTCTCTGTCTATTTTACCATTGTGAGTAAGGATGCTTCCAATGTATTTAAAATCTTGCACTTGTTGCCTTTTGGTGGCTGTTATTAATTAATTATCATTGGTGAATGGGCATATAGTGCTTAACATATTTATACACAATCACCACCACTTCCCAATGTAGGATGCAATTTGTGATTATTTCCAAGCCTAACCCCGGCTGTATTTGGGGACCATAATATAACCTAACGGTTGAACAGGGTTTTTGGGACTTGTGCCCAGGTGATCCTCATCTAAATGTTGAAAATTTGGCCAAGGTCTTTATCAGCAGATTATTAAATACAACACAAAAAGTGACTGGAAAACTCAACTGACTCAAGACAACAAAGCTCCTAATCAACCGAGGTCAATTTGAATCCAAGTAAAACGTAATGGTGGGAAAAAATGAACACGGAGGACCACATTATAAAATGAAAGAAGTAAGAAGGTGTTTGAAAAAGGTTTTCTACAAATTAAAAAAAAAAAAGAGTAAAATTAGTAAATAAAAAATTTAAAATTAAATAAAGCATTGTTGAACATTGATCCCTCTCGGATTGAGAATGCCAAAACCATGAATGAGAAGATGTTCAAATTAAGCAGTCCTCTTTAAAATTGATGCAAATGCTAAACCAACTGGAGGAATTAAACCTAGACAGTACATAGTTTTGGACATGTTCTGAATGTTGAATTAAGAATTGACATCACAGCACTGGGGACACTCCCATAAGTGCTCAGTCTCCATCTTCAGCAGCACATGAAGAGTTCCTATTCCGATGGTACCAGTAACAGTCTGATTGTACATCTGACTCATCCGTTCACTGAATGTTGAGCATTGGCCAGATCCCCTTGTAACTCCTTGCAGTGCCATTCTCCTTAGACCGCAATGACCTGTCTGCGCCACCGCACTGTTTACTCACTCCCAAAGAGCCCTCACAATATCTTAATTGTCATACATCAGTAAACCACTAAGTGGTGCAGAGCCAGTCAGACTAACTACCTGCTCATTTCCCAACACACCGGCATGACCTGGAGAAAATATCAAAAGGATAATAACTACCCGGGACCTCTGAAGTGATGCTTGCCACTCTGCACAAAGCATGCCTGTTTTGGACATGTTCTGAGAAGGAATAGACATGAGAATAAGATGACAACTGGCAAGATCGACAGAAAATAACAAAGGGAAAACAACGAGATAGAAAGTTGTGCATAGTTTGGCCACATGGTTAGAATCTGATAAGAGCACTGACATGCTCTGGAATGATGATGATCATGTGAAAAGGTGAAAAATAACCACCTACTTTTATTGGCATTGCACATTATGAAGATGACAATGAATTGCACCTATAAATGTTAAAATGTATCTTTTGTGCGTGTTCGTGTGTATGTGTGTGCATGCGTTCGTGTGTGTCTATGTGTACATGCCTGTGGGTGTTTGTGAGTGAAACAAGCCTAATACAGTTATTTGTCTCATTAAATTGTGAATGTTTTATTACAGTTCAGAGTTCTGCCATATTCTTCTTCTTCTTCTTTCGTTCGCATGAAATAAATTGTCTATATCTGCAAAGCTGTCTCTAGTATGAATTTCACTGTCTTTTGTAATTCACTAAGCGGCCCGTAAAGTTTGACTTCCACAAGTGTCTCTTTTGGCCAAAGGTTTTGCCTGAAAGCGTTGAATCTGGGACAGTCTTGAAGGATGTGATCTGTTGTTTCAGGTGCCAGTCCACAAGTACACATGGCTGATTGGCCAATCTTAAATTTGTTGTACATGTGGGAGCGAAGTCGATTGTGCCCTGTTCTAAGGCGAAGGATAATGACTTGCTCTGGTCTGTCCATAATATGGTAATCATCTTGTGCCAGTTTCGGTGGCATTCTGATTGATTTGATCATTCTCTTCTTCTGTTGATAAGAGACTGGTATGTCAGGTTGTTCTTCAGTTGCACCTTCCTTAGCTAGTTTATCAGCTTTTTCGTTTCCGGGAACTCCACAGTGGGAAGGTATCCACTGCATTACTAATTTACAGCGGTTGCCTAGTTCGGATAATAGTGTCTGTATGCTTGGTAATTTTCCAGACTGGAGTGACTGAAGTACTGCTTTTGCATCTGTCAGGAATACCACTGGTTGTGAAAAAATACCCTATATTTAGTAGTTTCTCTACCGCTATCTTGATGGCTTGAACTTCTGCATCATAGTTGTGACAGTGCTTTCCCGTTGGTAATTTGGCTGTATCCCTGGTATTATTAGGATACTCAATGTACACTCCTGCACCTCCGTTTCTGACTGCGCTTTCTGCTGACCCATCTGTGTAAACACGGACCCAAAGGTTCTTCGGGTATTCATCATCAAGTAGACTTAGGGTGGCTGTTTTGCGCTGCACACTGTTTTGCTCTTCCTTGTCAAATACCCCTTTCACTTCAGTCTTGATGTGTATTGGAAACTTATACTCCTCTCTCCAGGGGGTCCGTTCTGGGACAGCATTTAAGGATCTATCAGTTGCAGGTAAATCAGTGGTTTGTCTGCCGAGCCGTTTGGCCTGGTGGATAAAGCTACTTCTCTTTAGTCGTCCCAAAGCTAAATTTTTGAATCTTTCATTCATAGGGTGACTGGGCATACTAAGGAACTTTTCTGCTTGTAAAAGCATCTTGGTGTCTCTGCGTTCACTCAGTGCTTGGGTCATCCCCATTTTCTCCATCACAGCTATAGGTGTTGATTTCATACTGCCTGTGGTAACTCTGAGTGCTTGATTTTGCACTTTATCTAATTCTTGCAATGTGGTTTTTGATGCCGAACTCCATGCTGTTGATCCGTATTCAAGATGTGGTCGAACACTTTGTTGGTAAACTTTCCTAAGTATTTTCCCGCTAGCACCCCATGTGGTTCCACTTAGTTTTCTCAGAATGGCTACCCTCCTTCTGGCTTTGGTTGCTGCCTTGTTGATGTGTTTTCTCCATGTTAATCTATCATCAAACGTTACGCCGAGGTATGTGGGCTCCTTATCCTCTCTCAGGGGTACTCCATTTATGTGCATGACACCTGATTTTTTGTTTAGGAGAAAGGGTAAAGAGGGTGGTGCTGCATTTGCCTATATTGATGCTGACACACCATTTGTCGGCCCAATCAGCCATTGCATCTATGGCTCTTTGTAGCAGTCTGGTGGCCACTGTCGCATTTTCATTTGTACACCAGAGTACCAAGTCATCAGCATACATTGCAGCTTTAATTCCATGGGGTAGTTCAGAAAGCAGGTCGTTGATATAGACTAGGAAGAGTGTGGGGGACAGGACACCTCCTTGTGGGACGCCATGGCGCAGCAAAACTTTCTTACTCTTAAGTCCATCTATCTGTACTCGGGATCTTCTGTTATACAAGTATGCTTTCACCCATTTGTACATACTTCCATTCACCCCGCAGTCTCTCAGTTTCTTCAGTAGACCTTCTTTCCAGACCTTGTCAAAGGCTTTCTTCAGATCTATCCATGCCGTTAGCACTAGCTTCTTTTCCTGGAAGGCATCCTCAATTTCTTGTGAAAGGTAAGTTGTCTGGTCTTCTGTGGAGTAGCACTGTCTAAATCCTGCCTGCTGCGGCGTGAAAATGTTTTCACTTTCCAAGTACCATTGGAGTCTAAGGTTGACAATACGTTCCATTGTTTTACAGAGGCAGCTACGCCAAAGAAGAAGCGCATGGGCATTTACAGCACGCTCAGCGGGCAGAACAGTCAAAGAAGCCAACGGCGCCTTCTCCATGACAACCAGCAGCATGACGATGGAGGTGATGGCAGTGACGCAAGCGCTTGCCTGGCTTGAAACACAAAAATACACCCGCGTGTGTATACTCAGTGATTCAATGAGTATGATCCGGAGGGTTCAGGCAGGTTCAGTGCGAAGACAATGGCTTGAATCAATTCAGAAGTCCACTGTGCGAGGAGTCACCTTTATTTTTGTTCCGGGACACGCAGGCGTCGATGGAAATGAAAGAGCTGACAGGTTGGCTGGATCCGCTATCACTACCGACGGTCGGCCTATGGATCATGCTGATATTATCAATGCCCTCAGAGAAATGGGAAGGATAGAGGACTTTGGTGGCAGTGAATCCACATCACTCGCCAGAATGGCAGACTTGGGAATTAAGATCGGCACAGCAAAAAACGAGACGCACACCGGACACGTCAGAAGACTTGTTAATCAACATAGAACTGGTACTATTAGCCATCGGACGTTGGGATTCATACTGAGGGGAGGATCTGAGCACCTATGGACATGTCCGGAGTGCAATGATGATAACGCAACTAACTAACTAACTAACTAACTAACTAACTAACTAACTAACAGAGGCAGCTGGTAAGACTGATCGGTCTATAGCTGGAGGCATCAGAACTGTCCTTTCCTGGTTTAAGCAGAGGTATTGTGATTGCTTCTCTCCATATTTGAGGAACTTTGCCACTGGTCCAACAATGATTAAAGATCTGTAGCAGCTTTTTTTTGGCAGTTGTTCCAAGGTTCTTGATCATTTCGTTGGTGATTCCATCAGTTCCAGGTGATTTTCCCATTTTCAGCTTTTATATTGCTAATTCTAACTCGCTGGATGTAAATTCTGCCACCAGTGCCTCAGGAATTATATCTTTTTGTCTTGTATGTTGTTTGTTTTCTTGAACCTCTCGCTGTTTCTCTGGGCTGACATTAATGTTGCTGTCTTCTGCAAAGGAATCTGCAAAGTGGTCAGCTGCCTGTTTTCTTGTTAGGATGGCTCCCTCTTTGCATAGTGCAATATTACCATTTCTTCCTGTATTCTCATCATTAATTTGCTTAATTAACCTCCACAGCTTCCTTGTGTCTCTTTCAAAGTTTAGAGACTTTGTCTTTTCCTGCCAGCTTCTCCGTCTAGCCTGCAATTTGGCCTTTGAATGTTGGTAGTTGTTAAACTGCTCTTGACAAGGTCTGGTCTCAGCTTGTTTTCTTTCTGTTTCCATATTGTTGTGCAGTTGCTCCAGATCGCAATTCCAGTACGGTTTGTATTGTTTACGCGCACCTCTTGGAACTGCTTCTAGGGCTGCCTGCAGTATGTGTTTGCTCAACTCTTTAACTACTTTGTCTACGTTGTTATCTGCCATATGAATTTAAAAGCAACAACAGACTACTAGTTAAAGAAGAAAAACATATTCTTGTTGATTATTCCAAATTCACGTGTATGCTGATTTTATCCTTTCACTTTACTTAGATTTATTAGAACTGTAAATTTTACTTAAACATTAGCTTAATAGTGAAATAAAATCTGTACCAGTTTTCCTATTTTACAGATCCCAGAAACAACAATTACAGATGGGCCTCGCTATAGATACAGGGGACTGATGATTGACGTTGCCAGAAATTTTCATGGGAAAGAAACCATAATGAAGTAAATTTGATTTATTAGTTTGGTTAGTTTCATAAAAATTTTGACAATCTGAATTTGTTGAATACAATAGTTTAGTATAAAATCAGTTTGCATTACACTACTAATGCATTCTGTCTGCCAGTGGAAAGACAAGACAAATCTGTTCTGTTAGTAAGATTGTTTTGGAAGTATTTATACAGTGAAGTTTTAGCTGTTGTCTGAGCAAATAGCACTACTGGAGTTGTAGCAATTGTAAGAGATATTTACACAGTTAGAGTTTAAAGAACAGTCTGAGATAGCTCAACATTTGACATTTTATACAAGTAAACTCATTTTGGTGGTTATTTGAGACAAAAGTTAGAATTTAATCAGTTAGTTTTAAAAGTCACACATTGTTTCTTTTGATAGTTGTTAGAGATAGCTATACATTTAGAATTTTAGCAGATGTGACCTTTGACTGGTTGATTTCATTTACAACTGTATCTTTTAATGTCTTCACAGATACATTGACGCCATGGCTATGTACAAGCTGAATAAGCTTCACTTTCACTTGACAGATGATGAGGGATGGAGACTGGAAATACCTGGCTTGCCAGAACTAACAGAAGTAAGATAGCCTGATAACAACATAATTTCAAAACAATGTTTTACATAGTGAATTTAAAAACAACAATGTGGCCACAAACAATTCACTGCACAATTTATTCTCTGGCATATTTTGATATATCCTATCAGGTACATCACTACAGCTACAGCAACAATTGTGCACAAACACACACACACACGCACGCACACACACACACCAACATGAGAGAATTTTGCAGTTTATATTGAAATGCACAAATCACATAGACTCTCTCCCTACATTATCTGTCCGTTCACCACAAGATTTAAAAAATAAAATAAAATAAATAAATAAACAGAAGAAATTGCAGTAGGAAAACCTAACACATAACAAAACAAAAGTAACTGATGTAAGATAACCTGACATACAATAAAATAGAAGTAACTGCAGAAAGATAACCTGGCTTATGATAAAACAGAAGTAACTGAAGTAAGATAACAAGATAGGAAACAGTGAATACTTTTTAAAGTTTTCGCCATGTGGTAATAACAAACATGTCAGTTAACTGTCTTCTGTCACATTTAATATCAATAAATTATGACTGAGATATTTTTCCATGCAAACTGTCCATTATTGTCCACCTTGGCCTCCCTTTGCCTTTCTTTCATTTTAATTTTCCTAATGTCATGACATATTCCAGTTCTCCATTCTAATGATTTGCTGAGAGAATGGTTTTTTGTTGTTTTTTTATGCTACAGATAAGCAAGTATTTGTATTCTCATCACTTTGTTTTGAAAACCACATCTCCATATAATGTTTCATTAATCTACTGGTTGTCTCTGACACACTTGCACTGCACCAAATATGTGATTAAAGATAAAGGTTAGAAGTTTAGACTAGAGAATCAACTTCAATGTACTGGTTTTATCCCTTATGGCTAGCCACTTGCCAAGAGGGTTGCACAACAGACTTTGTAACATGTGATGAATTTCAGTAAAAATTGCACCTGTGAAATGAACGACACATCCATGAAATAAATCCACAACCTTCAGAGTGAAGATAACAAGTTTAACCACACTGACATGGAGAAATAATTAAATTCACTCTTAGAGTCCTAGGAGCTTTAGTATTAGAGGCCTAAGGATGGTAATGCAATTTTTAAATTTCACAAGTGTTACAAATTAACTCTACCAGACCACTGGCCCGCTATTACGGGAATTTCCTAACCTGCCGCTAAACCGTTGTCCCTCAATGTCGGGAATGTGCGTACTATGAGAAAACAATGAGTCACAAACTAAAAATAACTAGCAAATCGTAATCAGATCTCGTGGACAATCTTCCTAGATGTCTGTCCGCATGTGTTTGGATAAAATTTGTGTTGTTTTACGTGAAAAAAATTCTGAAAATTCACAATGAAATGAGTAGCTGATCAACCAAGCACTGCAACAGGAAAGTGAAGTAGGTCTAGGCTTTTCCCAGTCCAACAGGTGATCGATACTTTGCTTTATTCAGACTCTGCGCGGTCATAATTGCATGAAGAATACGTTCACAATTGAAGTGACACAGTCAGTGTGATGTGGAATGATGAGGAGAATCTTCAAAATTATAAATCTAGAAAGAGATCGATAGTAGAAGGGGGCGGGTCCCTCAAACAGCAACATCTGGTGTTTACTTTGTGAAACAAGGTTGATCCTGCTTGGCGATTTAGCACACAAAGGTGGAATATTGGCGCTAGATAAAAGGTTAACCTATTTTCTACAAAGTCTCCAAGTTTCATCTTATTCTGGCCACTTGTTTGCATTTAATTAATATTTTTGTTGTTCTTGTTTTTTTGTGTTTTTTTTGCGTAATGCCCAGGAGCTCAGGTATAGGAGGCAGTTAGGTTCAGGGCCTGAGGTCTGGTAGGGTTAAAACAGACCATTACTAATTCAGCTGCTGCATAACATACACATATTATACATCAAAGCAACCAGGGATAGTTGAGAAAAAATATTTTAAGGCTACCATAAAAATAATTTGCCATAATAGTTAATTATTATTAAATAAACAGATGGTATGTTTAGAGAAATTAGTAAAAAGAATTATAATAATTTTCCACTTACCACCATGACACTCAAGGAAAACTCGATAAAATATATCCAAAATTAATTACAAATGAACATGGACACCACTTACAACCATTGCACACAAGGAAAACTTGATCAAATATATCCAAAATGAATAACAAATGAACATGAACCATTTAGTAATGAATAAATAAAATATAAACACAAACTGTCCATTAGATCTTGTTCTAGAGAAACTTTTAGAATATAATAATAGAGCACCATTTGTTGGTAAAGAAAAATTACCTTCGAAAACCATTAGTATTTTCACAAAAAACAAACTTCACTTAACACACAATTAGCCTGTAATTTTATAGCCTGTGTTCGCAAATAATATGGAATCACAACGGTATCATATTTATGAGAAATTTTGTTTCATTGGTGTGTTCTTTATGTCACAGATAGGAGGCAAGAGATGCCACAACCCTTCAGAAACAGTTTGTCTTTTACCTTTTCTTGGATCAGGACCCCATTCTGTAGCTCCAGGGTCTGGATTCTATACAACTGAAGACTATAGGTAAGAATATATCACAAATGTACTTAGGTAAGAGACGACAGTATCAAATAAAGGAGAAAGTTCAAGGACAAATTCCATTCAGTTAAGGTGTACACCTTTTAGAGATACTGTTTATACCACTTTATGATTTACCCTTTGAAGAAGCAGGAAAAACAATAATTGATCAAGTAAATATGGATCTTATTAAAGCTAAGCTTTAGATGTAAAGTTAGATTTTTCAAAGGACATCACAAACCAGCCCTGGTTTTTATTTACTGTTGTGTGATTTTACTGGGCAATTTCACCTTCAGATGTTTGCCATTGCTTTCTGAATAGCACCTGTATCTAAATTTGAAACATATTTCAGAATTATAAAATTGCATTGACAATTTTTTAGCTTCACGTGTTGTTTTTTTAACTCTTTGAGTCCCAGGGGGTTTTGCATCAGGGGAAACCACACAACTGGAGCAGATGTCCAACATACACATATCATACAAAAAATTAAACATAAATTGATAAGGATTAATATTAGCATACTGCTACAACAAACAATTATACTGTTAGTATTTAGCAGAGAAAACAGGGACTTAGTTTGAGAGGTGAGTAAATTATGAACAAGTTTTTCCACTTACCCAGAAGCTGATCCCAAAATTCTTGATATAGTATATCCAAAATGCATCACAAAGGAAGGTACACCACTTATAAGTATGCACAGCCAATATTAAAGCAAAATGTGCAATAGTTGTTGTTCCATAGCAATTTTAATAACACTACCATAATACGTCAAAATATAATCTCCAGTGGCACAAACAGTGACTTTTCTAAAAACAATTGAATTCCTCACATAGAAAAAACTGTAAAGACACTGTAAACATGTCAACCTGTTCATAGATATATATCTATGGTTTAAGATGATATGGATTGTAGTACTAGAAGCGCTGACATTTGGACTAGAAGGTGTCGCGTTACGAGGTGCTTCTCTTGTGTTGCCATGGCAGAATTAGTCAGTTTTGTCCTCTTAGCAGGAGGTAAATTACGCACACATCCTCATAAACTTGACTCCTCAACGGTTTGGGGAAATTCCACGTCGCTACTATCATTATCCAACTCCACATTACTTTAATTGATCCACTGTTTTATCAAATTTGATGATTCTAAAGCAGTAAATCGCTTTGATGGGCGTGAAAACGATGACTGATCGGATATATTGCTTTTAGACAATTGTTTGGTAACGTAGTAGACCACACAAATATCGATTTAA